>CM065378.1:49292500-49577500 GCA_033060915.1 Euryodendron excelsum
TTAGGGCACATCTGTCTAAGGTGAGGTCACTGTTGTGCCGATACTGTGATCAGAAGGCTATGACTAGCTTGATCCAGGTTGTTATTTTCCAAGCGGGCAAACCATTGTAAGGCAGACCGGGACAGGCTATGGTGAAATAGCTACATGAGAAGTTTAGGATCGTTCCAGTAACCACTTAACGCACCTGCATATAATCTCAGATGAGTCACGGGATCTCCACTTCCATCATATTTTTGGAAATCAGGCATCTTAAATTTGGGCGACCACGGATGATCGGGGAAGTAACATAGTTCATCATAAGATGTCCCACCGAAGGTATCATGGCCTTGTCAACTGTGCAGGGACTCTTCTAGACCTTGTATCTATAGATTGAGGGGATTTGGGCTTTCCTTTTTTGGTGTAGCAACCAGCAAGATGGTTTCAAGATTATTTTCTTCCTCTTTCTCGATGTGTACCACTTTGGGGATTTCTTTGCTTTTACCCTTATTGTTAGTACGCAGGGTGACCCTTGGCGGGATAATTTCAGCTTCTTTGGGGAGAGATGTTAAAGCTGAAGGATTCATGGCGGGTCCTTTGAAGGCCTTCATTTGTATGAGCTTGAATATCTCGTTTATCTTTGTCTTCATCTTATTCACTTGCTCTAATATTACTGGACTATTCTGTTGATCGGGAGTATTGCCCTTGCTCGTCATTTGTACTACTCGGTGTCGAGTAAAGATTGGTGTTTGGGGTACGTAAGGTACTCGTATTTCTCTCTTTTCCTTTTTAGGAGCAATGGTGACGTACAATGTAAGCAAATCTCACTAAAAACTATTTCTAGCCTTTGGTGAGATGAGAGGGGGATGAAAATAAAGAAAAACAAGAAAAAGATTATATGTTAGTTCTTGGATTGTGGAAAGTTTTATGCAATGCATGACTTAGGGATACCCCTGCCTTTTGAGGGGGACTAGTCATGATGTTTTGGCTTAGGCTTTGGAGATAGAGCCTTGCCCCTGTTATGCAATACTATACCTGTGCCTGTAGTCATTCATTTGTACGTTCATTCATTCAAAAGGAATAATAATTTTATTGAGATGAATTTCTTTTGTACATGTAATTTTCAAAAGTACATTGAAACTAGGAGATGAGACATTTTCCTTGGGATTTTCACCTATTCTATTTTTACATTTGAAAACCTAAACTACTCTTGAGCCTTCAGATTTGCCTTTTTTGATGAAGGTCAGTGAGAGACCTTGATTTCAGATTGCCCCTTGTCTTCTTGATAGCCCCATCTCTATGAGCGAAGAGAGATTAAGGCCCCTTTTTATAAGATGACTTTGTTGCATGCCATAAGTCCTTAGGGCCATTTGGTAACCTTCAGAGTTTTGGTTGGCTTGATTTTGAGGGAGAAGGTCTTTGGGCCATTCTCTGGGGGTTAGTCAGATGCATGGAGATGTGATGACTTGAGTTACTTTGGTAACTTTTGTCTTGAAATGAATGCGAATGCATGAGCAATGATGATGCAAAAAGATGGATAAACAACATAATAACAAGAATCAAGCAGTATAACAGTATGAATTGAGAAGAATATAAAAGAAAGTAAACGGGTCGCCCCTTTTTTCTTGGTTTTGAAATTGACGCATGTGCCTTAAATTCAGCAGAGGTTTGGCTATGCATGTGGTGCTACAAGAGCATGAGATTGGGGGTTTACTAATGCTTCCTACAAAGGTCGGTTCTCGAACCTTTAAACCTCCGGCATCCGCCCCTGAAAGGGTGAACTCCATCTTTGGTTGGTGGTTCGAGCCGGGGAACTATTAAGAGACCGTAGGCTGAGAAACTGACATAGTATCTACCCATAGTCAATATACTGTTCCTCCTTCTATCTAGAAAGGTAGTAACCAGGTAATTATACAAAAAAGCAAATGTAAGTGAGCGCACCAAGTGTGTGTGAAATTTTCAAAAATGGAGGAAAGGAGCTAACAACACACATCCCATTCTGCTTATTCATTACATACATGGCAGTTAATATGACATAAAATAAAATGTGAACAAAGGTCTACCTACAAAAAGAAAATGCAAAGAGTTAGTAACTTTTTCAAAAAACTCAATGTAAGATAAAATGGATGATCAATACAAGAGCATGAATGTAAGCAATGAATACAAGTGATGACACTTATTTAACAAATTTTGTTTTTTGGAAAATCACGTTTTGGAAATTTAGAAAAATTTTAAAAAGTGGATAAAATGGACAAAGTAACCGGAGATTCTAAGTGAGTGAAAGGTGAAGAGGCATGATAATGGCCTAACCCTCTAAGTGTCCCCAGTGGAATTGCTAGCTATCGCGCCTCGATTTTTGGACCCCAAAAGCCCTCTTGGCCCGGGAAAAAGCACGCTACTCTCTCGTTAGAACTCATCCTCCTAGAAGGATGAGTGCGACTAGGTTTGATCTTAAAATTGACTTAAATAAGGGCTTTTAGAAAAAGTGTGGAATCGCCACCTAACATAGTTAAAGACGTGTTAGGTCATCTAAAGCTAAGTGTAATCTGAATACTAAACTTAGGTTTTTCGAAAAGGTTTTAAAAATGTCCTTATAAGAAGGTTTTTGGAAAAGATGTATTAATAAACTTTCGAAAGCCCTTTTGAAAACGTGACTCCTATTTTGGTCTTCGAAATAGAAATCTATGGTTTAGGGGTTGGTCACGTGCAAGAAAAATATCCTAACATCATCACCCTACCCCGCTCTTTCGGTACTTATATGTCTAATCACCCTTAATTCACTCACTTGAATCACCGGTTACTAATTGTCCACTTGTATCCACTTTAGATTTTTGAAAATGGGGTTTGGTCATCACTTTTTGGGTGAATGATGTATGATGCATGTTATTGAAAAAATATTTGAAAATAGAAAGTTTTGAAGGGATTTGGAATAGAAATCTTGAATTGATAGAAATATTTGAAAAGGGTACTTGGGTTTAAACAAAGGTTATGACCGCGCCATTTTAGATTGCCTATGTATCTCATTTGGCAAGAATCAGGTCATTTGTAGTTCGAGCAAGGGCCCGATAGAAAAGAGGCACATTGAGGCCATTAGAAAGTTTTGAAGACACTTTGAGGTATTTGAAAAGGTTTGAAGACGGTTTGTAGTCTTTGGAAAAAGGAAACTTGAGAATTTAGAAAAATGCCTTTAAAATAGGACCTGGAATGGTTGAAATGTTTTTGAAATTGGGATTGAAGATGATTTTAAATGTTTTTGGAATTAACTCAAGGGAGTCTTGAAATGTTTTTGAAACAACTCAAGGGAGTTTTGGAAGTGTTTTAAAACAACTCAAGGGAGTTTTGGAAAGGTTTTGGAATAACTCAAGAGAGTTTTGAAAATATTTTGAAATCTTGTTTTGAAAACTTTGGAGGTAGAGTTTGGATTCGAAATGCTCTTGTGAACTTGTCTTCGAAATACTTTAAAAAGTAGTTTTTGAATATCTTATGAAAGACATGTTTAATGTTTTATCACCTTTAAGAAGTTAGCCATTGAAGAACTAAACTTCTTTAGGGCTATAAGTTTTGACAATATGATTGGAAAAGGGGCTAGAAACTTCCTTTTTGGTTTTTAAAACTTTAGGGTTATAGAACCCTTATTGAATATCTCACTTATACTTGATCAATCATAACCATGGATGGATTACGGTTACTTCAAGAATGTGACGTTTGAAATTCGTTTTTAAAAAGGGCTTTTGAAAGCACTTGGGGTTTTGGAACCCTAATATGGAAAACCTTGAAGGTTGTATTTCAATGTATCACATTCCCTTGGAATCCCTAACCATGAAAGGGTAAGGACACTTTAGGGTTGTGTGTTCTTGAAAACATTTTGAAAATAACTTTTGGAAAGTGTTAAGTGTCTAGCCATTTTAGTTGAGACAAGCTTGAGAGAACTTATCGGAAGCATTTTTGAAAATAGAGTATGGAAGTATTTGGAAAGATTTTGGATTTGATTTTGAAAATCTCAAGAGAGTAGGATGTTTTTGAAAGTATGTTATGACAATAGTTTTAAATTGAAAGATCACTTGAAAATGAGTCTCTGAATTGGAATCTTGAAGCTTACTAACCTTGGTTGGGATAATCTAAGGATAACTAAATATGGTTAGGTTAACCTAGAGTTAAGGTGACCTAGGGTTAACTAACTAGAGTTAGGTTATCCTAAAGTTAAGGTGACCTAAGGTTAACTAACTTGGGTTAGGTTAACTTAGGATTAAGATGACCTAGGAGTAACTAACTTGGTTTAGGTTAATCTAGGGTTGGACAACTAGGGTCAAGCTAACCTATGGGTGGAAGGTGGTTTTGAACTAGGTTTTAGACCTAGTGGTTTAGAAAAGGTAGTTTTAAACTAAGGTTTAGACCTAATGGTTTTGGAAAAGGTGATTTTATGCATGAAACTTGAAAATGTGTTTTTGAAAAACCATTTTTATGAAAACCACTCAAGTGAGTGTTGGGTTCACATGGTTGGTAGAGAAATGCAATTTACACTCGCAATGGTTCAACCACTACCTGTTGATGTGCAATACATCAGCTGTTGCACTAGCTGATGTGTTACACATCAGCAGGCAGTGGTTGGACCACCGCGAGTGCATTTAGCATCCTCATAGTTGGTATTTGGAAACCAACCAAGAGAGGGTTGCCTTAAAACTATTTCAACCACTAACTCGAAAGAGTAAAACTTGTGAAAATCCGTATTGAATAGATAATTTTGAAGACTTCTTTGATTGGGAAATTAAAGATAATGAACTTTTGAAAACTATTTTTGAAAAGGAGGTTTTGGAAAACCATTTTTCAAATTTTGAAAACCACTCTAAAGAATAAGGATTCATATGGTTGATTCGAAGGAAATCACTCCAAAGAGGACTCCACAGGACCATTCCAACCACAATATTCAAGAGAGCAAAACTTTTAAAATCAAGATGAAAATGGTAGTTTAAGGAAATCATTTCTATGCAAATGAAAGAGAATGAAATTTGAGAACCTTTTTTGAAAAGGATTGTTTTGAAAACCACTTTTGGGATGTAAAAAACAACTCAAGTGAGCTAGGGTTCCTATGGTGAATAAATGAGGAGACCACTCAATGGAGGGTTTCATGAGGACCATTTCAACCACAAAACTCAAGAGAGAAAAACTTGAGAAAATTAAATTAAATACAATGTTTGAAAACCATTTTAATGAAACTTGAAGATTGTAAAATGAGATGATGCAAAATGAAGTCAAGGGACAAAAAGGGGGGGGGGGGGGGGGGGGGGAGGGGTTCTCTAGGATATGGAAATTGACATAGGCTTCAAGTAACCAATTTTTAGAACTCTTTTTAGGAAAACACTTGAATATCGAATTTGGAAAAGACATAGAAATGAGATAGTGAGGGTTTTGAAAAATGGTGATGAACATGAAAATAGGACCAAGCATGTAATACATGAATATGGTAACCATATGCAAAGGGGGTCATGAAATCATGCAAGGCTATAGGCCACACCAAATTGCAAGGAGCTCCAAGTCCATGCCATTTTAAAGTAAACTAGTGAGAGATCCCCCTACACAGTGGCTTTCGCAAGCTTTTCTCTAAGCATGAATTAGGAGCTCACTTGTTTCAAGCATGCAAGAAAGGGACTCTAGAAGATGGGGGTTTAAAATAGAAAATAGCCTAAGTAGGCTAGGAGAGAGAAGAGAAGAGTGGGAATGGTAAAATGTATATGCGAACACTACCTGTGTCTTTAAAACACTTTCAAGCTTTCACAGATGACTTGTCTTGAATTTGAATGGCGTTAGAGAGCCTTGAAGGGGTTGAAAATGGTTCTTCTAAGGCATTGGAAGCCGTTTAGGTGGAGTGTATGGGCTAGAGAGAGGTTGAATCTAACTTAGGTGCTTGGAGGGTGAGGTGTATATAGAATTTTGGAATTCAGAGGCTATTCCTACAGAGCTTTGCTGCTATTTTCAATTCTGAAAAATGCAGATGGGGAGACCTGTATTTATAGGCCAACTAGAGAGGATTGGTGCATATAGTACATGCGCCTGGGCAAATTTTGCCTTGGCGAATGTGCTACATGCGTTAGTACTATTCCACTGTTTGAATGCCATGTGGCACACTCTATAATGACTTAATCTTAGGGAGCAAGCAAAGTTTTGATCAATTTAATCACAATCTGGGAGCATGTAGCATACGCTCCATCATCAAAAAATTTTGTGCTAACTTTGCCTCAATAATTGTGCAATCTAGGAAAGATTTGAATAAATTTGTTGTGTCCAAAATGTTCCATACTATTTCTCAAGAACTAAGAATTTTTAGGGAGTTTGAAAAGTGTTTGGAAGAGTGAAATATTATCTCGGGAAGCGTGTACAAAAATACACTTTTACGGAGCTGTGATACGCTTTGTGGATGTTCAAAAGTAACAGTTTTTAAGCCACGTGATCGGGGCCTTCGGGAAGTGATCTCTCCGATCGGACCGTACCAATTGAAAGTGCTCTGGAAATGCTTTTGGAAATTCCTAATTTACGCATTTCTTAATTCGTTTGACAATGCATTATAATTAGGGAATTGGAAGAAAAGACAACCCTAGCGGAGGGTCTGTGAGACACTCTAGGGATTACTGAAAGTGGCAGTTATCAAGCTATGCGATCGGGGGCTTCGGGAAGCAATCTATTCAATCGAGCCATATCAACGGAAAGACCTATAGATAGGCTTTCTAGAATTTTCTAATTTACGTATTTCTCAAGTCATTTGATAGTCCATTATAATTTGGGAATCAGGGGGAAAAGATAACCCTAGCGAAGTGTCTGTGATACACTTCATGGTGCTTTTGCCGACTTCGAAATGTTTAGAGTCATAGGACTCACCTTGGATTGAACAAGGGCGTATGATAGGATCTATCGATTTGGTACCTAGAGTCGGTGTAGTTTTGGAGCACGCTCAGGCCATCAGGGGTAAAATGGTCATTTTGACTATAATTGGTCGAGAAGAGTGAGGATGGATTGGAGTGATATATTAAGTGTGCCGGATTATTCGGGGATGGTCTTGGAAGATGTTTTCACGATTTAGTAGAATTTGTACTGCGTTGGGGTGTCTAGGGGCAAAATGGTCATTTTACCAAAGTTGGCCGAAATGGGACTGGAATTGGACTAGAGTTGGACAGGATGGCATATTGAGTATGCCTAACTGTCTAGGAACATTTTAAAAGGGTGGACTTACCGTCTTGAGGGATTTTGAATTTCTCAAAGACGTGCCTAGAGGCCCAATGGGCAGGTTTGGTCATTTTTAACCGAGTCGAGTTAGCAGACGCCGGTGTTGACCTAGGTGTTGGTTCTTGAGACTGCCCAGTCTCAGAAAGCTATCTGTGCAGTGTTGGTCCCTGAGACCACCTGGTCTCAGAGAGTTACCTGTATGGTGGTGTTGGTTCTTGAGATCGCCCAATCTCAAAAAGCTACTCGTAGGGGGGTGTTGGCCCTCGAGATCGCCTGATCTCGAAGAATTATCAGATGACGGACATTCTACATTGGCAGGCTAGTAGGCGCCAAAAGTGAACCGTTTGGAATTTGGTAAGGTGTTGGTCCCCGAGATTGCCCGATTTTGAAAAACTACCTGGATGACGTTGGTTCCCAAGACCACGTGGTCTCAGAGAGCTACCTTGATGGCGTTCGTTCTCGAGGCTACCTGGTCTTAGAAAGTTGGCTGGAGTGCCCAAGGGCAATATGATTTTTTCAGTTCCACTTGGGCTTTACGGGCCTGGGAAGCAACCAGTTCATTGGTTTGGAGTTTTGAAAGTGCTAGTTTGGGCTCGCATGTGTTGTGATGCTTGAAACTGGATCTGGTCGGGCCAAAGATTACTGAAGAATATGTCAAATAAGTACACCAACCCCATGACGAACCCTTGGTGGTAACCATGGTAGAAGTAAACTACACCACTAAAAAGATCCTAATTAATAAGGGAAGTTCTACCGACATCCTATTTCTTGGAGCCTTTGCCTATATGAAAATTGGTTGAGAATGACTACAACTAGTAAAGTTACCCCTCATGGGATTAACAGTAGACAAAGCCTTCCCGTTAGGCTTTGTGGTACTTTTGATCATGGCTGAAACTACCCTAAAGTAAATCACGAACATGATGAACTTTCTTATAGTGGACTTCCCTTACGCTTGTAATGCCATTCTAAGAAGAATGACCTTGAATCAAATAAAGGCTATAACCTTAACATACCCTTTATTGATTGATTCTGAACGGAACGAGGTGGTAGCAAAGTAAAAAGAGATCAAGCCACTGCCAGAGAATGTTATATAGCATCACTAGAGGAAAACATGCCCAATGAAGTGTTAATGATAGAGAAACTTTAAGTTAAAGGTGAAGAAGAGCTTATCCAATGAGGGACATTAAGGAACTTTGGGAAATAGAATTAGATGAAAAGAAACCAGAGAAGAATGTGAAGATAGGTTCCTCAACAAAACTTGAAATAGAAAGGAAGATCATAAAGTTTCTTAGGAAAAATGCAAACGTCTTTACTTGGACACATGGTGATATGTCCGGAATTGATACAGACATCACTGTCCATCCATTAAATATTAGTCCAAAACACTAGCGAATCAAACAAAAGAGAAATTTGTTCACCTTAAAGAGACAAGCTATTGCAAAAGAAGTATTGAAGCTCCTCCAAGCCAAGTTCATCTAAGAAGCCTAGTAAGGGAATGGCTATTCGACATGGTCTTAGTTTAAAAAGCTAATGGAAAGTGGAAAATATGCATTAACATTACATAATTGAACAAAGCTTGCCCAAAGGATAGCTTCTCATATCTAACATTGATCTCCTTGTCGATTCCACAATAGGCCATGAAATACTTAGCTTTATGGATGCGTTTTCTTGCTACAACCAGATTAGAATGCGTGAAGTAAACTGAGAACACATTATTGTATGCTAAAAGTGCGATCTACATGCCTTAATTAGTTCTTTGTTAAACCTAGAATAAGATTATTTATGTTGTTTTAGTTTTAATTCGTTACAAACATAGTTTATGTAAACAGGAATCCTAGCTTAAAAACGGCAAACTCGAACAAAAGGAGTCATAATTGTTTGAATGGTAGAAGAGGGCGTTCAAACAATTCACAAAATTTGCATTTTTGGAAGCCTATTAAAGCTAGGGCTGAAGTTGTTTTGAGGGTTAGCACTTTTATTTACGAGTTTTAGAGTTAGCAGCAGCTTTAGAGAGTTTTCTTCTAGCTTTTATATAGTTTTTCATAGCTTTCTTCAATTCCTATAATAAAAAACCAGTCTTTTAATATAATTTTAATATATATTTGCATATTTATCATGGTGATGAGCAGCTAAATCCCATCTTAGGATCAATTATGCAGACCAATTGAAGATCTTGGATGGACAATTGAGGTAATTCGAGTTTCAATGATTAAATCTTCTTCTTCGTAATTCTATGAGATCAAACCCTAGATATTTATTAAAACTAAAATGCTTGACTAAGTTCGGTAATATATGTAAACGAACCTTAGTTCTGTATATTTACTGTACGAATCGATGGTATGCATCTATGATTCTAAACTTGATTTAATCTAGAATTGATTGTTAAATAATAATTGTTTTTATCTCAAAATCCTCCAAATCAAAGATTCACGAAGCAATCAATGATTTGAGTTATTAAAAGCCTTCATTAGAATTTCGGTGAAGCAATTGGTTGATCAATTGGTCTCGAGACTTTCTTTTATTAAATTAAAATTGTTTTCATAGTTTAATTTAGAATAAATAAACCACTTTCAAAGTTAAGGTTTTTGGTCTCCTTTTATAAGTAATTTCATTATTTTGTACTATTTGAGAGAGTGTGAGCGTTTCTTCATCATATTATCAAATTTCCCTGAGAACTCAACATCGGACTTCACTGGGTTATACAACTTCACCATCCTGCGCTTGGGATTACCTTTTGTCACTTACAAGGACACTGTTTGGTGCAAGTCAAGTTTTGGTGCCGTTGTTGAGGATCGAACCTGGGTCACCCGAGTGACAGGCGGGAATACTCACCATTATATTATAACGACGGAGGAATCGTTGGCTAAGGCTAACACGGTAACTTTGCTCCATCCTTTGTATGTGCTAGAATTTAAGACTTTTGTGTTTTGTTTTTAAGGGTCAAGGCGTACTGTGGTTAGGAGGCGAATTGATAGAGGCGCCTAGAATTATGTGCTAAGTGCTTATTGGTGGTTTTGCCTTATATGTGGGGATTATTGGTTCGGCTGGGTTGCATTAAATTTTATTGAATCGGTGGTTTATATTCTATGGAGATTGTAGGGAAGGAAGGACAAATTGTGAATTACTTGTTGTAGAGGTACAAATAGTCTCTTATGTGTGCATTGCATATATATGTCACATTACATTCGGGATAGTCATAACTAACTAGTAAAGATTGACCCTTACACAAACCTTTCTTTGAACTACTTCTCGCATTCTCCCAATCGAGCGCCATCCCCTTACTTCCTATTAGTAGTTGATCTCGGACCTATTCCCATGGCAAACATTAATGATGTGGTGATCCCATCGAGTCTTAACCCTAATGACGATCCCAATAGGATAGATCCCGGGAGAGGAAGTAACTTAAAGGGAGAAGCCACCCAAAATTGCACCATGCGGGAGTACATAAATCTCATAAGACAAACCCCAACATCATGTATAGTACTTCCAGCGTACCACACCATGATAAATCTTAAGCCAGGAATGCTTCAAGCTTACCCACTTTGTATGGTTTTGATTTTGAGAAGCCCTACACATACATTAAAGACTTTTAGGATGCTTGCTCAAATTTTCAAGACAATTCATGTCCTAGGGAAGTTTTACTTTTAAAACTATTTCCTTTCACTCTAAAAGACAAGGCCAATATGTGATTTAATTCATTGAGGCCCATATCTATACACTCTTGGCAAGGGAAATACTTGAGAAAATTTTTCCCTAAAAATAGAATAGAGGCGATTCATCGTAGTAACTCTCAATTTGCTCTGGAACATGGTGAGACCTTCTTCCAATGCTGGGAAAGGTTTAAAGAACTGTTACATTCATGTCTGTATCATGGGTTTGCGACTAACATATTATTAGCACCTTTTACTATTCATTGACCCATCAATTGAAGATGTTTGGGGAGTTTATATACGTCGGGACTTACCCTGATAAAAATCCCACATAGGCGTATAACTACTTTGACTATGTAGCTAATTGGCTAAAGATTGGGCCACTACTAGGATCCAAAATCCCAACATTAGACTAGCCACACACACAAGAGCGAAATACCAACTTGGGGAAATTGAATATTTATATGCTAGAGTTACCTCACTATCTCGTAAGTTATCGGCGTTTGAGACGTCTAAGGTAAATGTGGCAGAGTCTAAGCTACCTAATTCACCATGTCTAGTGTGTGACACCATAACATTGCATCATGTCGAGTCATACCAAGAGTGCGCGAGGCATTAACTGGGTAGGCCAATGCAGTTTGTCAATATCAGAAAGGATACACTTTTTAAAGGAGTAGGGGCAACCTTTACTCCAACACTTGGAATCTGAGATGGTGCAATCACCCTAACTTTGGGTAAAGAAACGAGGGCTCTCAAAACCCTCAAGTTTTTCAAGGAAGGCCTTAAAACCCTCAAGATTTCCAATCCTAACCGGCCCCATAACATTTTCAAGGGCCTCCACAACAGTTTCAAGCCCAACTGGTATCGCAACCTTTCTAACCCCAACTTACACAGTATCAACCTCCTCACAAATGCATTGTGGAAGACAATGTTAACCAATTATCTAATGATTAAGATGAGTTACTAATAGGGTGGATAGGACAGAACAAAAGCTTAACCAACATACTATTATGTTGCAAGACATTTAGAAGAACAAGGCTATAATGTCTTAAGCTTTAGCATCACAGGTTCCGAGAAGATTTTTGGCCCAACCCCAACTGAACCCAATGCCTGTAAACTTAGTTGAGACCAATCATGAATAGGTCCAAGCCATCACAACCCTTAAGAGTGGGAAAATCATTGATAAAATCATCCCTCCTAGGATGGAAAGCCTAAAGGGTTATGATGAGAGTGTAGTGTTGGGAAAGGAGCAAAAGAGAGAGAAAAGTAAGAAAGAGAGTGAACTTGAGTGGGATAAAAATGAGAACCTTTCTAAGCCACTTATAGAATCTAAGGATGTATCTAAAGATCCGAGTATTGATGTCATGAAACATGCCCCGTTTCTGCATAGATTGACCAAACCTAAGAATGAATTATTGAATTTTGAGATTTATGAGATCTTTAAACAGGTTAAGGTCAATATCCTTATCTTAGATGCTATCAAATAGATTCCCTCTTATGCTAAGTTCTTGAAAGACATGTGTACTATTAAAAGGAGATTGGATATTAAAGAGACGATTATGATGAATGAGAGTTAGAGTGCCATATTGCAATGTGAAACTACCTCGAAATACAAGGACTCCGGTTGTCCTACTATTTCGTGCAAAGTTGGGGGACATAGAATCAATCGTGCTCTTCTTGACCTAGGATCTAGTGTCAATCTTCTTCCCTATTTGGTCTATATAAAAGTAGGTTTAGGAGAGTTGAGCCCTAGACAAGTGACGTTGGAGTTAGTTGATCGATTTGTTAAAGTCCTGAGAGGCATTATTGACGATATTCTCATTTAAGTAGACAATGTCTACTATCCTATGGATTTCATTGTGTTAAATACCCAACCTATCGAGGTCGCCAATGCTAAGAGGCATATTCCTATTAATTTAGGATGACCATTCCTAGCAATTACTAATACTATCATCCATTGTGTAGAAATGGGTTGTTGAAACTGTCATTCAGGAATATGACCTTAAAAATGAATATCTTTACAGTGGGTAAACAAATGAGAGACTGTGAGGACATTAGAGAAGTAGACTTCATTGAGTCTAACATCCAAGAGCATTTTGAGAGTGAGTTTATTGAGGATCCTATTAAGAGGACTCTCATTTTGAGAGAGCCTAATGAGCAATTAGAAAATGATAGTGTAGAGTATAGGGACATCTCTAGAGTAGGGGAAGGGGGTGGGTCTTTCATGTAAGTGGGTCGATGGATCCCTTCTTTTGAACCCTTAGCCCCTAGTGCTATTAAATCGGTCTTTTCTGAGCACCAACCACCCACCTTGAAAAGAAAGCCTTTGATATTCACCTTGAAGTATGCATTCTTAGTTGAAGGTGAATATTATCCAGTTGTCATATCCTTTAGCCTGTTTGAAGGCCAAGAGGAAACTCTTGTGAAAGTGTTAAAAAGCTATAGGAAAGCCTTAGGTTGGACCATAGCAGACCTTCATGGCATTAATTCTTTTACTTGTACTCATCGTATATACCTTGAGGAAGAGTCTAAGCCTATGCCTTAAATGCAAAGATGCTTATACCCAAATATAAAGTAGCTTGTGAGAGGAGAAGTATTAAAGTTTCTCAATGCAGGTATTATATACCTGATCTTTGATTCTAAGTGGGTTAGTCCAATCCAAGTGGTGCCCAAGAAGTCAGGTATAATGGAAATGAAGAATGAGCATAATAAAATAGTTCCTAGTAGGATTCAAATGGGATGGAGAATGTGTATAAACTACCACAAGTTGAATTGCTTTGACTAGGAAGGATCACTTTTCACTCCCTTTCTTAGACCAAGTCCTTGAACGAGTGATAGGCCGAGCCATTTATTATTTTTTAGATGGGTACTCCGGGTATAATTAGATATAGGTCACCCTAGAAGATCAAGATAAGATCACCTTCATGTGCCCCTTTGGCACTTATGCTTATAAGAGATTGCCCTTTGGTTGTGCAATGCACCAGCCACCTTTCAAAGGCGCATGATGTCCATTTTTAGTGATATGGTGGATAGGTTCTTGGAGGTCTATGTGGATGATATCTCCATGTATGGGGATACCTTTGAGGCTTGTTTAGAGTACCTTGGGAAAGTTTTAAAGAAATGTAAGGGGAGCAATATAGTGCTTAATTGGGAGAAATATGACTTCATAGTGACACAAGATATAGTTCTTGGACATATCGTGTCCAATAAGGGAATAGAGGTGAATAAAGCTAAAGTAAAGTTCATTCAAAAACTCCTTTCCCCTAAGACGATTAAAGACATTAGGTCTTTTCTTAGGCATGTCAGTTTCTACTGACATTTCATTCAAGGGTTTGGCGTTATATCTTGCCTTTTGTGCTACTTATTGTCACAAGATGTTCTTTCGAGTGGACAACTTCTTGCCAAAAAGCTTTCGAAAAGCTTAATGGGCTACTGACCATCACCCATATTATTTAGTCACCCAATTGGTCTTTACCTCTTGAGTTGATGTTTAACGCTAGTGATTATACGGTTGGGGTGGTTTTGGGACAAAGGATAGATAAGAAGCCTCATGTTATTTATTATACAAGAAAAACCCTTAATAAGGCCTAAATGAACTATATCACTACAGAGAAAGAGCTTCTCACTGTGATTTTTGCATTAGATAAATTTAGATCCTATTTAGTCGGATCATTAGTCATCATATATACTGATTATTCCGCACTAAATTATTTGCTTAGTAAGCTCGATGCAAAGCCACGACTCATTTGATAGACTCTCTTGCTCTAAGAGTTCTATATTGAGATTAGAGATAAGAAGAGAGTTGAGAATGTAGTAGCCAACCATCTTTCGAGGCTTCCTACTAATGGGGATGCCCAAGACTACCTTCCTAATAATGAATACTTTTCGGATGAGAATCTCTTTAAGGTGCAAGCACTCTCACACACTGCCACTCCTTGGTATACAGATATAGCCAATTCTTGGGCTATTAGTAAGATTTACTCATATTGTTCGTCATTAAATAGAAATGTGAGGTAGTTTCATCGGATGATCCCTATTTATTTAAGTATTGTCCCGATTAGGTGACTCGTTGGTGTATTCTCGACAATAAAATTAAAAGTGTTAATGAGTTTTGCCACATAGAGCCGTGTGGTTAGTAATTTTCTTCACGCAAAACCATTGTAAAGATTTTGTAAAGCAGTCTCTATTAACCCGCCAAATTTAAAGATGTTCATATCTTTTGCACATCCTGTGATAGGTGTCAAAGACTAGGGAGTATTTTGAGAAGGCATTTGATGCCTATAAACCCCATTATAATTCTAGAGATATTTGATTTTTCGGGTATTAACTTTATGGGTCCTTTCTCTAATTCGTTTGGCTATCTTTATATTCTACTGGTCATTGACTACGTGTCTAAGTGGGTAGAATCCATTCCTTCATGTACCAATGATCACCCTGTTGTGATCAAGTTCATAAAAAAGCACACCTTTTCACATTTTGGTATGCCCCGTGCTATAATTAGTGATGGTGGCTTCCACTTTTGTAATAGACTCATGGATTTTTTGATGCGAAAATATGGGGTGGTGCACAAGGTGGTACGCCTTACCATCCCCAAACCCAAGGCCAAGTAGAGTTGGCAAATAGGTATATCAAGTAAGTCCTTAAAAAAACTGTTAACCATAATTGAAAGGATTGGTATTTGAGGTTAATGGACCCTTTATGGGCATATGGGACTGCCTATAAACCATCTTAGGTGCTTCTCCCTATAGACTTGTGTATGAAAAGGCACGCCATCTTCCAGTTGAAATTGAACTCAAGGCCTACTGGGCCATAGACCACTTTAATAAGAACTTACATGAGGTGGGCCAACATAGGAAGTTATAACTTAGCGAACTAGAAGAACTCTGTAACGATACCTATAAGAACGCAAAGATCTTTAAAATTTGGTTTGTTTTCAACCTCTTTAAACTTCACTTTCAAAGGTTTTTCAAAAAATTGGTCTAAGAGTTGATTTCTTGAAGCCCTAGAAGTTCATGACTTAGGAAATCCTAACTTTATCTCCTAAACTCCATTCTAGCATTCATTGCATTCAAGTTGCATCAAAATGATTTTTAAAGTCCTTGTTGCATCATGTCTTTCAAAATTGCATAACTCTCTGAAATTGTCTTCAAAAAATGTCACGTAAAATCATAAATTTTTCATGTAAAAGACTTCACATAAAGTCATGAAAGATTTGCACATAAAATCATAAAATTTTCAAATCTTCCATTTTGGAAACAAAATCAAATCTTTCCATTTTGAAAACAAAATCAAATCTACCATTTTGGAAACCAAATCAAATATTCTATTTTGGAAACAAAATCAAATCTTTCATTTTGAAAACCAAATCAAATCTTCCATTTTGGAAACAAAATCAAATCTTTCCTTTTTTAACATCAAATCAAATATTTCCTTTTTGGAAACAAAATCAAATTTACTATTTTAGAAACCAAATCAAATATTTCATTTTTGGAAACAAAAGTAAATCTTCAATTTTGGAAACAAAATCAAATCTTTCATTTTTTGAAGCAAAATCAATTTTTTTCTTTTTTAACATCAAATCATATCTTCTCTTTTCTCACATAAAATCTTGGATTTTTCAAAATTCCTTTTCAAATGCATGCATTAAACCTTTCCAAAAACACTAGGACCAAACCCTAACCCTGAACCACCTTTTAAAACCATTTCCAAAACCCTAGGTTTACCAAACCCTAGTTTGCCTACCCTAGGTTAACCAAACTCTAGTTAGTTAACCCTACTCAACCTTAGGTTACCTTAACCCTATTTCACCTTAACCAAGGTTAGATGGCTTCAAGACTCCAACTCTAAAACTCTTTTCAAACCATCTTTTCAATTGAAATGATTTTATCAAAATATGTTTTCAAAAACCTCTCATTCCTTCGAGTTTTCGAAAACCTTAAATCCAAAAGTCTTTTCAAAATACTCCTCTACTCTACTAAAATGTTTTCAAAAACATTTTCGAACTTGTCTCAATCTAAAATGGCTAGACACTTACCGTTTTTCAAAGTACTACTTTCAAAAAATGATTTAAAAAACTCACAATCTTAAAGTGATCCTAACCCTTTCATGGTTAGGGTTTTTTAAGGAAAATTTTACATCAAATAAAATCTATCAGGTTCATATTAGGGTTTCAAACCCTAAATGGTTTGCAAAACCTCTTTCCAAAAAACTATTTTCAAACATCACACTCTTGAAACAATCCTAAGCCTTCCTATGGTTAGGGTTATTCAAGGTAAATAGAGGCTCCATAACTCTAAAGTCCAAAACCTTGAGGGAAGTGTGTAGCCCCTTTTCTAAAAATGTTTTTCAAAGATTATAACTTTGAAGGAGCTTGGTTTTCAATTAACTAATCTCTTAAAGGCAATGAAATATCAATATACCTTTCTTAAGGTGATTCAAAAATAATTTCTAGAAACCGTTTCAAGACAAATATAAAAGAGTTTCTACAAGTTCAAATCCCACCTCCAAAACTCTCTAAAGTCCTACTTCAAAGGCACTTATAAAAACTCTCAAGTTCTATTTTAAAAACAGTTTAACATCGAGTTTCCAAACATTCGAAGACTCCCACGAGTCTTTTTTCAATCGGACCTTGTCTGAACTACAACTGACTTGATTTTTGTCAAAGAAGATATGTAGACAATCTTCATAGGCACGGTCATAACCCCTTGTCAAACTCAATTGCCCCTTTTCAAAACCTAACCCCAAGTTTTTTTTTAAATTTTTTCAAATTGCATTATGCATTCATACATCCGAAAAATTGATGACAAACCCCTCTTCAAAATTTTTCAAGTGGACATAAGAGAACAATTAGGAACTGGAGATTCAAGTGAGTGAATATAAGGTGAATAGATATGTAGGTACCGTAAGTGCAAGGTAGGGTGATGATCTTAAGATATCTTCCCTATATAAAACCAACCTTCGAACCACAGATTTTTATTTCAAAGACCAAAATCAGAGTCACATTTTCAAAAGAGCTTTAAACATTTTCAAAGGTTTCCAAACATATTTTCTAAAGCACCTCATAAGATGACATTTTCAAACCATTTTCAAAAATTCTAAGTTCGATCTTCATATTATACTTAGTTTTAGGTGACTTAACACACCTTTAACCATGTTAGGTGGCGACTCCAAAATATTTTTCAAAAAAACCCTTAATCAAATCAATTTCAAGTTCAAACCCCATTGCACTCGTCTTCCTAGGAGCGTGAATTCTAACAAAGAAAATATCGGGTTTTGTCTAGGTCAAGACCTTGACTAGGGGCAAAAACAGGGGCGCGACATGATTGTGCGCTAAAAATGCAATCAACATGCCTTAATTAGTTCTTTGTTAGACCTAGAATATGATTATTTATGTTGTTTTAGTTTTAATTCGTTACTAACTTAGTTTATTTTATGTAAACAGGAATCCTAGCTTAAGAAGGGGAAACTCGAACAAAGGGAGCCACAACTGTTCGAACAGTAGAAGAGGGCATTCGAACAGCTTATGGAATCTACGTTTTTTGGAAGCCTATAAAAGTTGGGGATAAAGTTGTTTTAGGGTTAGCATTTTTATTTACGAGTTTTGGAGTTAATAGCAGCTTTAGAGAGTTTTCTTCTAGATTGACAAGCCCTAATTTTTTGCACTCGAAAAAATACACAAGTGAGAAAAACATGATACTCTCTCATTAGAACTCATCCTCCTAGAAGGACAAGTGCAACTAGGTTTGAATTGAAAATGGATTTGAATAAGGGCACATAACTTTGTTAAAGTGAGTTAGGTCACCTAAAACTAAATGCAATCCAAAGATTAAACTTAGGGTTTTTGAAAAGGTTTTGGAAAACTTCCTCAAAAGAGGGTTTTTGGAGCAAACAGATTGTTTGGAAACCTTTAGAAAGATTTAAACCATTTTCTAAAACAACTCCGTTTTTGGTCTTTTGAAAATAGTGATTCTAAGTTTGGAAGTTGGTTACGTATATGGAAGATGCACTAAGTTATCACTCTATCTCGTCCTTGCGGTATCTACATGTATATTCACCCTAGGTTCATTTATTTAGAATCTTCAATTATTCATTGTCCAACTATATCCACTATGAGAAAATTTTTGAAAAGAGGTTTGATTTGACGCATGACATGCAAATGCAAGAAAATGATTTGATTTTGAAACTAAATTTAAAGAGAGGATTTGAAGCTTGAAAAAGGTTCTGGAAATTAGAAACTTGAAAAAAATATGGAGTTAAAAATTTGAAAAGCTTGTAATCGCACCCATGAAGATTACCTACGTATCCCATTGTTGGGAATTAGGTCAGTCGTAGTTCGGACTTGGGGTCCAATTAAAAATATACACTTCGAGTCATTTGAAAAGGTTTGATTTGGAACTTTGATTGGAATATTGAAAATTAAAATTTGATTTGAAATCGAACTTAGAATTGACTTTGTTTTGAAATTGAACATGAGGATTTGAAATTGAGCTTTGATTTGAAATTGAACTAGAGAAGTAAAAGTCGGACTTGTTTTGGAAAGATCGGGTTGAACTTTGAAATCAAATTGATTTGAATTGAAGTTTGGAAACCATCTTAGTTTAGAAAAGAGTTTTAGAAAATAATTAATGCCTCCTCACTTTAGGGTTATGGTTGAACTAGAGTTTTGACATCTTAGAATTTAGGTAACCTAGGGTTAAAATATGCATTTAAAATAAGAAGGTTTGATTTAGACTTAAAAATTTTGATTTTTGAAAGTTTCGAATTAGAAAAGTCAGATTTAAGAAAGATTAAGAAAGGATTTAATTTGATTTTAAGAACACTTGATTTAGAAAAGACTTGTAAAGATTTGACTTGATTATTTAATTTGAAAGAATTTAGAAAGTTAGGGTTTAGGAAAGATTGGATTTTAGAAAACTTTGAATTAAGAAAGTTTCAAAATAGAAGAGTTTCATTTTAGGAAAGTGCCAAATTAAGAAAGTTTCATTTTAGAAAAGTTTTCATTTTAGGAAATAGTTGATTTTGGAAAGATTTTGAATTTGGAAAGATCTATTTAAGAAATGTCTTGATTTAAGAAAGGTTTGAACTTAGAAAGATTTGAAATTTGGAAATAAGATTTGAAAATTTGAAATTAGGAAAGTTTTGAATTTAGAAAGATTTGATAAGTTGAATTTAGAAAGTTGAGTTTATGAAGACTTGGAAGTTTTGAAATTAAGAAAGGTTTGAAAGTTTGAATTTAAGAAAGATTGAAATTAGGAAAAATTCAATTCCTATTTCCTAAAGTTGAAGATTGGATTTTGTTTCCAAAAATAGATGATTTGATTTTTGTTTCCAAAATTGTAGGATTTGATTTGGTTTTCTAAATTGAAAGATTTGATTTGACATAAAATTGGAAAGGTTGAGTTTTAAAAATTTTAGATTTGGAAATTTATGATTTGGTGTGGAAAAAGAGGTTTAAAAATCCATGATTTGATGTAGAAAATAATTTTGAAAACCTATGATTTTAAGAAAGGAATTAGGGTTTCCTAATCATGGATTCTAGGGCTTGAATTGGACTTCAAGATAAAGAGTTTTTGGAAAGTAGATCTTTGAAAAGAGTTTTTAGAAAGTAGATTTGCAAAACTATTTTGGAAAAAGATTTGAATATGAACTTTTGCAAATTTTTTGAATATCTCACTTTCCTAAGACGGTTCTAACCATGAAAAGATTACAACCATTCTAGGGTTGTGATTTTAACAATAATTAAGGTTTGAAATATGGACCATCATGATCACATTAAATATAACACTTTCCTAAAATAACCCTGACCATGGAATGGCTAGAATCATTTTAAGATTGTGGCTTTGATAAAAACAATTTTGGGTTAGAACCCAAAATTTGGATCTTGATGGTCACTTAAATATAACACTTTCCTAAAACAACCCTAACAATGAAATGGCGAGAATCACCCTAGGAGTGTGATTTTGAAAAACAAGTTTGAAAGAAAGAGATTTTGGATGCAAGTTTGAAAACAAATTTGAATGAAATGCATGAACATAATAACTACGATGCAATATGGTCATGAACATACAAGGCTAGGCTTCACCACATAATCAAGGGAACCTAACCCACACCATTAAAGGTTGAACTAGAAGAAAGCCCCCGACACAGTGACTTTCAACAGTCCTTCCTAGACATGAATCGAGGAGTCCCTTGTTTCAAATATGCAAGAAGAGAATGTAGAAGATAAGGATTAAAATAGAAGAAAATCCAAGTAAGTTAGGAGAGAGAAGAGAGAGGGGGATTACATAAAAATAAATAGAAAACCAACCTCGTATTCTTCTTGCTTTGATTGCTTTGTATGCTTTACTTGATTTGAACTTTGAGAGCTTTGAAGATACAGCACTTGATCTTCAATGGATGCTTGGAAGCTTGTGTTTGAGTGTATAAGATGTCTAGGGACTAAGGTTTGAGTGTATGGAGGCTAGGACTTGAAGAGGCTTGAGAAAATTAGGGTTTTGGGGAACTTTAAGCGCTATTTTTAGAGAGACTGAGTTTTTAGATTGAGTTTGCGGACTTATCAAGAGTGTTCCAAGGGGTTTCCGGTTTGATACCTAAAATTGGTGTGGTTAGAAAAGGCAACCAGCCCACCAAGGGAAAAATGGTCATTTTGTACTAGGATTATCAGAGTGGACTTCGAATGATTCAAAAAGGTATTGGAACGTTGAGAATTCTATTAGAAGCATCCTCAGGAGGTTAGCGGTTTGATACCCAGAGCCGGTGTGGTTCTCGGAAGTGATTAGATACTTAGGGGTAAAATGGTCATTTGGCTTCAAGTGGGCCCGACGAGCCCAGGAAGTGACCGGTGGTCTAGATTGGAATTTGGAGGGCGGGTGTGAGTCTAAATATGACTGAGGTTCGAAAGTAAGCCTGGTCGGGCCAGAGATCGCCGAACAGGCAAAAATGGGATGCTTACATAGCTTTTACATAGTTTTTCATAACTTTCTTCAATTCCTGTAATCAGAAACCAGCCTTTTAATACAATTTCAATATATATTTGCATATCTATCAAGGTGATGAGTAGCTAAATCCCATCTTGGGATTAATTATGAAGATCAATTGAAGATCTTGGATGAACAAAGGAGGAATTCGAGTTTTAATAATTAAATCTTCTTCTTCTTAATTCTTTAATATCAAACCCTAGATATTTATGAAAACTTAGATGTTTAACTAAATTCGGTAATATATATGCACAAACCCTAGTATGGTATATTTACTGTACGAATCAATGGTATGCATGTATGATTCTAAACCTGGTTTAATCTAGATTTGATTGTTAAAGAATAATTGTTTTTATCTTAAAAATCCTCAGAATTAAAGACTCACGATACAATCAATGATTTCAGTTATCAAAAGCTTCCATTGGAATTCTGGGTGAAGCAATTGGTTGAATCAATTGATCTCGAAACTTTCTTTTATTGAATTAAAATTGTTTTCATAGTTTAGTTTAGAATAAACAACCCACTTTCAAAGCTAAGGTTTTTGCTCTCCTTTTAGAAGAAATTTCATTGTTTTGTGCTATTTGAGAGAGTGTGAGCGCTTTTTCATTATATTGTTAAATTTCCCTGAGGAATTGACCCTGAACTTTAACAGATTATATTACTTCGCCATCTTGTACTTGGGATTACCTTTGGCCACTTCCAAGGGCACTGTTTGGTACACATCAACACACATCCTTCATTATAGACAAGGGACTCTATCACTACAAGATGTTGCCCTTTAGACTATAGAATGCGGGGACCATATACAAGTGATGTGTAAACTCCATGTTCATGGATCAAATTAATAGAAATGTCCAAGTTTATATAGATGACATGTTAGTGAAGATCTTAAAAGTTGAGCAATATATGCCAGACCTCAAGGAGACGTTCTCAGTACTAATAAGGTACAAGATGATATTGGACCCACCCAAATGTGCCTTTAGAATATCCTCAATAAAGTTCCTTGAGTTTATGGTCTCCAAACAAGGTATATAAGCTAATCTAGAGAAAAATAGAATATTCTTGACACGCAATCCCCACAGAATATCAACGATGCACAAATATTGACAAGACGAGTGGCCACTCTGAACCACATATGTGTACTCAACCCTGGACTCTCATTCTTTAAGATGCTCAAAAAGGTATTTGTATGGACAGATGAATGCAATAAAGCCTTTGGGCCGTTAAAGGAGTATTTAGTTAAAACTCTCTTACTCAATCGAATTGTGACTGGGAAGAATCTCTACCTATACCTAGCCATCTTAACAATAGCCGTTAGCTTAGCCTTGGTCTTAGAAGAAAGCAAAATCCAGAAACCAGTGTACTACACTAGCTAGGTTTTCCAAAGAGCAAATGAATTATATCCTAAAATTAAGAAACTTGCTCGAGCCTTGGTGGCATCAATTAGAAAACACCAATCATGCTTTCAAGCCCACACCATAATTGTACTCACAGATCAACCCCTAAGGAAATCCATACATAAGTCAAACACTTTAAGACAACTGATCCAATGGTTAATTGAATTGGGAGGGTTTAACATCTAGTGTAGCCTAGACTAGCCCTAAACGAGAAACTATGGTCAACTTCATTATTGAATTCACATCTCCTAACAATAACAGGCTTTTAAGGAAGACTATAAGGAAACTTGGGTCATGTTTGTTGATGGACCCTTTATTGATCAAGCAAGCAAAGTTGGAATAATGATTATAACTGCCGAATATAGTATGAGTATACACACGGATTTAGATTCAAAGATACTAACAATGAAGTAGAGTATGAAACAAGTATTGGGAAAATATAAAGTTTAAAGAGAAAACCTGAAAGCATATGCAGAGATGGTTCAAAAGCTACAAGAAAAGCTGAAAAAACTCAAAGTCAGAACAAACAAGTAGATCGTTTTGCTCGCCTGGCGACCACAAACAACTAAGACCCTGTAAACACCACCTTTATCAAATGCCATGCTGAACCAAGCACTTAGTAGCCCAAGATCGAAGTAAACCCCATCGAGATAAAAGTTTTATGGACTGAACCTATCCAAGTAAACATTTCAAGATAAAAGTTTTATGGGCCAAACTTATCCAAAAGTACATCAAAATAAGAGCACTACGAGAAGAAAGAAATGAAGCATGGAAAGTGAAGTTCAAAGCCAGTAGGTATGTAATCAAACATGGAATTCTTTATAAAACAACCATCACCTTTCCATATCCTCGTTGTGTCTTTGATTATGAGGATAATATGTGCTAAGAGAATTGGTACTCATTTCGGTGTAACATTGTTAGTTCAGAAAGTAACTTAAGCAGGATATTTTTGGGCCATAATAGAGTAAGATGCGCACCAGTTTGTTAAAAATGCGACAAGTGTCAAAGATTCACCATACCCAAACCAACACCAACATAATTGACCCTTATATCCATACCCAAGCCTTTTACACAATAGGCAATCGAGATTGGGGGACCTCTACCTTAGGAGAAGGGGCAGACCAAGTTCGCAATTATAGCCGTTGATTACTTCACTAAGTGGGTTGAAGCAGAAACATTTATACAAATAACTAAGTAGGATATAAAGAACTTTGTTTGGAGATCCACAATATACAAATTTGGCATACCACATATAATAGTGGCCTACAACATCAAACAATTTGATGGGGACTTATTTAATGACTTTTGTTCTCAGCTTGGAAAAAAAACCATTTACGTTCCTTAGGTCATTCTCAAGCAAATGGCCATGTTGAAATCACAACCTAAACCTTGATGACGATGGTCAAAACAAGACTGGAGACCGCGAAGCGATTATAGCCTGTGGAATTATCAAGCATCTTATAGACGTACCGGGCCACAATAAGAACTCCCATTGGCAAAACATCCTTCTCCCTCACTTTTGGAATCAAAACAATCATTTTAGTTGAAATAGGAGATCCCAGCCTTCGAGTAGAAGAGTTTAGAACATATGTAAACTAATAAGGTTTATGACTTAATCTCTACCTGCTTGAAGAGACGAAGGAGTAGGTAGAGATTTATATAACAACATATCAATAGAGAATAAATCGGTATTACAACCCAAAAGTAAAGCCAAGGAGTTTCCAAGTAGGGCACCTCACCTAGCAAAGTACTAAGAGCAACAACTGAAGGAAAGTTGGGACCTAACTGGGAAGGACCCTACCAGATTGCCCAATACACTAGGCCTACGACATACTAGTTGAAGATCTTAGAGGGAAAATAGTTACCCCAAGCATGGAATGTTGAACACCTCAAGAAGTACTATCAGTAGAAGTGTAATCTAGAACTGAGATCAAAATAAAATTTCTACTTGAAAACTAGCTCTATTCTAGTTAGCTAATGCCCCATAAAAGCTAATAAGTTGGCCAAGTCCCAAAGGGACCAACAAGCTAGCTCAGCCAAGATTGACTAGTTAGAGAAGCCAATATGTTGGCCAAGTCCCAAACGGACCAACAAACCAGCTCAGCCAAGATTGCCTAGTCGAAAGGAGCCAATACGTTAGCCAAGTCCCAAAGTGGCCAAACAAGCTGGCTAAGTCAGGACTAAGACCACAAAAGCTAAAAAGTTGGCCAAGTCCTAAGAAGTACAAACAATCTAGCTCTGACAAGACTGACTAGTCCAGAACAACCAATAAATTAGCTAAATAAAAAAGGGACCAATTAGCTGGCTCAGACAAGATTGACTAGTCCGGAGAAGTTAACAACTTAACCAAGTCCCAAAGGGATGACTAGTCCAAAGAAGCTAATAAGTTGGCCAAACTCCTAAAGGGATGAACAAGCTAGCTTAGTCAAGATTGACTAGTCCCAAGAAGCCAACAATTTGGCCGAGTCCCAAAACATACAACTAATTCCAAAAATATGTTTGAACATAAATAAAAGGGAAAATACGATTTAGTTTTGTGATGACAAGATAGCATGAAATTTTTGATCAATTATAGTCATGGTCCTCATGAATTATATACAATGTTTAGTAAAGGCGCTTATAATATTGTGAAATGATGTAGTCATAATAAGTCATGCCTATCTATTTAATCTATTCTAGCAATGTAGTGGAGTTCCAAAATGCTCCAAATACTTATCCCTTATTTTCTTGAAATTTTTAAAAACTTAAAACAGACACTTGAAGTCTCAAATGCTCCCAATTGGCCATTCCTAAATTTTTAATTTTGTTTGAATATATATGATATGAAAACACAAATATCATCAGACCATTGATTCTCTGACCAATATAGTAATATATTTAACCTTTAATTATAACTCTTTTAAAGCATAAAATAAATAAAATAATGTGAGTCTCTAATTAAACTATAAAAATACATATGTCATTATTGACTAATTGATCAATAAAACAAATTGTTTTTTTTTCAAATTCTCATATATTACGATATTCTAAAATGGTTATAAAACAAGTTAAGTGTTTTCTATATCTAAACATACATGTGCCACAAAAATACTTAATTGTCATTTTTTAAGATATCACTAATTTCTACAGGTCAATAATGAAATAATTTTGTACATTTCCTTGCAATTTTTAGAATTTAAGGATATTTCTAGTGTTTCTTCTACTCCCCTTCTTCTTCTCCTTCCCCATGGCTTCTAAAATTAAAATCCTACAAAACCCTATAGTAAAAAACATACTTATTCTATTTTGTACTTAATAAAGACCTTTTTCATTTCTTAAATGAGTATATTGAGTTTTGCTAACTGAATGGTCACAAAGGGTATTTGTAGTGTTTGACAAACTATTTATTACAAGTTTATTATTATATTAAAAAAATATAATTATTAGCTGTACTTCTATTTTTTGTTATGAGATTGCTACGACAACTGATTTTAAATTATAAGATCAGTGCATAGCATGGTTTATTGCTGGTATTAAAAAAATGTTTGTTTTTACTTACAAAATTATATATATGAAAATCATGACCAACAATTAATCTATTCATACATCTCAATTATATAATTTCATATACCTATTTAGATTTAAACTATAATTTAGCATTTTTTTTCTTATATATATTTTTCATCTCTCCACTTTTTTTTCCGAACGGCAAAAATTACTTTTCCTCTTTTTGACATATTTTTCTTCTCTTATTTTATTTTCTTATTTTTTTTTATAAATTTTTAAAGAGTAATTACACTTAACTCGCTTGTGGTTTGAGCCAAAATCAAATGACCATCTGTGATTTAAAAGTAAATACATGACCCTCTGTGATTTAAATTTATCTGCAAAATAAATAAAAACTGTTAAATTTAATAAAAATTTTATCATAGAAGTGTTTTCGTCATTTTATCTTCTCAAAATAAAATATCAAAAATACGATTTAGTCAATTTATGCTAAAATAAAAAATTGTCTTTTTATGTTATTTTTGCAAATTATCTTTTTAATATTTTAATTTATAAATATAAAATGATAAAAATACTTTTATTATAAAATTTTTATTAAATTTAATAATTACTATATATTTTATATATAAGTCCAAATTATAAAAAGTCATCAATACATTTTTAAATCACAATGACCATTTGTTTTGACTCAAACCACATAAAAGCTAAAATGTAATTACCCAATTTTAATTCGCCCTGAAACCAGCACCTACCGAGCCTGACCGGACGCGAGAGCCAGAGCGCGAGAGGGACAGAGAGAGAGGAGCGACACCCCCCAAAAAAAAAAAAAAAAAAAAAAACCGAAGAAAAGGGAAGGGAGAGCAAACCAAAGTCTAGGGAGAAGGTCGTTGGTTCACTGCGAAGATGAACGGCGGCCCATCTGGTTTCAGTACGTACTTTATGTAGAAATTTGGAAATCAGTTGTTTGATTGACAATACGTATTGCTAATTCTCTCTCTGGCGCTTTTCTCCTATGTTGTGTCACAGCCAATGCTCCGGTCACAAGAACGTTTGTTATTGCATGTGCCATCTTCACTATCATCTTTGGGATCCAAGGTCGTTCAAACAATCTTGGTTTATCGTATCAGGTGTTTCCCCTATCTGGAGTCCTTTCTTTTTGTTACTTTTGTGTTGCCCACTCACCCTTTTTCTCATGTAGATTTTGATGAATTGTTGCTTGCAAATTGTTTATTATCAGGCATTTGCAAACTCTAATGCCCAGTGCTTGTTTACAATAGGGAGGATATTGTGGATTTCAATATTTTGTATCTTCAGTGCATGGGTCACGCCTAGTTTGACTTTTGTTTTTGTCTTTTTTTATTTTTGGGGGAACTGTTTCTCTATCTTTACCATTTTGAAGAGCACTTGAGTTGATTAATTTTGCCATTGATGTACTTGCATATTTGTTTGGCGTTTTTGCTTAACGAAGAGGAAATCCTGGTGCTAACTAGGTCATTTATTAGGCATATGATACTTAATTTGATAGTTTGTTGATGATTACTGGTTTTCCAGATATAATTGAAAGTAGGTTTTACTTCTTGAAGTAGAGATTTGAACCAAACAGGGAACTCTAGCGTCCCCTTCTTCCTGTCTCTCTCTCTCGAACTTCTGCTGGTAATCTTCCATTTGTTAGTGCTTCAGACTGTAATGTGTTAGCTAACCCTGATTTAAACTTATGTGGGTCATCAGTAGCATTATAAAATACCGTTCATATGATATATTTTGACACTTTAGGTGTAACTGGTACTAGGTTTTATATTATCATTTTTTTTTGTTGTATTTGCTAAGTAATTATTATGTACTTCTATTTCAACCAAGATTGTTGGCCCGTATTGCCTACTTGGTTCTTGTATTTCTTGTTTTGGATTTAATGATTATGCTCAAGATGTTCTCTAGCTTAAACTATTTTTAACTATTCTATCCACATTTAAAGCCCATTTATTTTGAGTCCCATAACTAAAAGTTGCTTTATATTTGTTGCCTTGTTGGGACTGATAGATATTTTTCTCACTGTCAGTACTGAAAGTGAGACTATGCCAAATCTAGAACTAGTTTTTACTAAACTAGTTCCATGTAACATCATTTAACTTTTAGATACTTGTGTGGGGAAGGGCTTAGTGCATGGCTTACAGAGTGCTTAGTGCTATGGTTCACAATTTACTGCAAAACAATTGAGGGTGGGAATGAATCACGTGAATCATATTTATTGAGAAATTTGTTGTGGCATATGTATACTCTTTCTGGCTTCTCACCATTTTCGGAGATTGCCGTGAATATCTTTAGTTTATCTCTTAGAGTTGCCTTGCACGGTTTTGAGGAAGTTGATGGTTGAGCTCTATGTTACTTGGAATATAGCTCGTACTAGTACGTGGAACTAGAACAAGATACACCAGATGCTCTAAAATGTGATATGATGGGGATAGACTTGTATAAATTATACAATTAGAACTTAAGATACTTCTATAGCAATTTTCTTTTAACAAGTAGATATCCAATAAAATATAATCTATTTTCTCCAAATTAATCATGTAAACACACATTTCTAGGATCGATATGGCCCATTTTTTTGCATATTGTTCTACAAAAACTTCATTCCCCACAGATTTTAGTTGATTAGACTTGTTTTGTACCCCTTCTTAAGGTAACCTTTAAGGAAATAAATAGGAAAAGTTTTGGGGTCACATTGAGCGGCTAAATTTACCGTTTTGAAATGAAACGGTACCACATTTCAGAATGCCTTTCCAAATATGTAAATCGCTAGGGTACTAGCGTGTTTTGGTAACACTGTTTGAGTTCTACATACTTTGGTTCTTGCTGGCAGTGTTGGTTTAGGGTAGACCATACTAAGTTTTTCTACTTTGTTTTTCTGCTTGGTACAAAATTATTGGCTTTTGGAAGAATCATTGGAAGAGTTTTTACAACATAAAAATTGAGACAGGACCAACCAGATATATATTGATCTAAAAGTGTGGTTTGTAGTCCGACATTTGATCAAGTAAATACTAATAGAAAAAGTAGTAATTAAGGGCTTGTTGCAGTTGCTATGTTGCATTAATTTAGTAGGAATCATATAAATGTTTATGGCAATACAATGAAGAGTATCTCACACAATTCTATCAAATAGGTAGAGGGCGGATCTTGGACTGAATAAGATCATGGATTTCAGATTTGTACAAAATAATAGAAAAAATGGATCAAGAATTTGAGATATGGCATTGAATTTTTGAGGCATATATTTGTACTTTAGGCTTTAGGTTTTGAAGCTTTGTTATGACGAACTCTAACCCAACCATTGTACCTCAAGTTGGTTACAGCTTCTCTCATAGTTCAATTGCTCCATACGACCGAAATATTTGAATAACAGCCTTTACTACATGCCTTGAGTTCACCTGCTTTTTAAGACTATGAACAGTCAGTTAATGGGAGCACTCTCTGGGAATGCTCAAAAAAGGGCTCTGAATGTCAAGGTTACACAATAATCATATCGGCATGTGACATCATTTATGATGTAGTTCTTTAGATTATTCTGCTGATTTATAGATGCTGCTTATGAGGATTTAAATGCCGCTACATATTGATTTCATGGTCTGTCATCTATGTTTTGTTTATGGGGAAGTGAGACTTTATTAAAGGAAGAGAAAAAAATTTGTGGAGGAAGTGCTTCCTACATAGTAAGAAAGAGAACCAATCCAAAGTTATGAAGAGATGCAAAGCATGGCTCGTAAAATGATGCGCAAACAAATTGTGGCGCTTATGCTAGGAAATTTGGTTCAAACCTGGGAATCTAGTTCATGGAGCACTTTGTAGAATTTAGCAGGTTCACCATGTCTTCCCATGCCTCTCCTTTTCTATTGGCCTTTCCAATGCTCTTGCTACCATGGCATTCCACCATTTAGCCAGAAAGGTTTCTTGACTTGGCTATCTTTGAGAATTTCATTAGGTGAATTTCCCTTCTGTTCAAGGTAAATATTTTTAGTACCATGAAGGCCCTAAAGCACATAAAAGAATATAGGAGCAACATGAGAAATATCTTGAGCAATTTTATGTCGAATATATTTTCCATTCGTTTCTGCTCACTACCTACATAGGAGTGGAACAGTACTATTTGGTGTCCTTTTTAGAAGCACTTTTAAGATATTCTCTTTCTTATGAGTGACAATCCAAATGAGGTTTTTTTTTACTGTGGGAGGTGCTTTTAAAGAATTAAATGGCCTTATATAGGAGGGGTCAAGAAGAGATTTCTTAGTGATAGAACTCTTGACAAGAATTGTGACACCCATTTGACTTGATCAATTTCCCATGTCAACGGAGGATGAAAAAACCATAAACCTTTCAACAATTCAAGCGAGTGGATCAATTGTTTATTTTCCCTCTCACTCAGAAATGCCAAAAGTGGAAATCACAAAAAGCACTAAATTTGGTGTTCTTGTACGCATTTCAAATATTTGCATCTTGGGACAATGAGAGACAGAAAGTCCTTGGAAAGTGTGACTGGAAAATTTTATTACCCAACCCAAAATTATTCCAAAAAATTGATCTGGAACTTGGGATCCAACTACACATCTAGTGTATGGGATCCTTAATGAAAAAGACATGGGTGGAAGGTGGATATATAGACTTAATGGGGCACAACAATGAGGCTCTGTTGGCTTGGAACCCAATCATTTTCATTTGAATGGAGACTGATCTTGCTTATCATTGCAAGCATGTGACAAAGTTTTGAGGAACTTTTTACCACTACTTCCCCACCGTGCTCTGGTTCTTGGCCACCATGTTATTGATGGCAAGTCCATCAATTGATATGGGAGAAGAGGCTAGGTAGCTTCCATCTATGTGTTTCTCTTCACCTAAACCAGCCAGTAGGAATTCACTTTGTGATTACTTAATTCTTTTTGAAGCAATAATACGACTCTAACTGAAGACACCATGTACCTCAGAATTCTGTGGTATATTGATGGGTGTTATTCTTCCATCTCCAGACATTTAAATGCTTCTCTAATTACCTAAACACCCCACTAATTTTTATTTTTTTAACAACAGATTCACACAAGCTTCAAGGAACTATAATTACTGCCTACCCTGGAGTTGCATGGCCCTTTGATTTTTCATCTTACTTCTTCCAAAGGCACTTGGGCATCATTAAGCTGCTTGTCATGGCAATTAAGCAGATCTGCTTTGAACGTAGATTAGAGAGATATTATTTATTTATTTATTTCTTTTTTGAAAATAAATAGAGGTCAGAGAGACATTCTAGTGATACCTTTGTCAAGTTTATTTCTAAAAAGAATCACCTGGTTAACTTCATGGACTATCACCTACTTAATTTACGTGTAGACAATGTGGTTAGGGTTGAGATTAATTAAATGATATGGACTCACTGAATCGTCTAGAATGATGAATATTGAAAGTTCTTATTCTAAGGGAAGTTAAAATAGAATATATTTTAGTGTCATCTTTTTTGAGGTACTCTTATCTTTTAGGATTGGCATACCTCCCTTGAGGTGGGAAGAATGCAAGTCTTTCTTTTCTTTCTTTTTGTTGTTTTATAGAGATGCATTAGATTTTTTCGCTATTCCTTCCGATAGTTTATGTTTTTTTTTTTAATTTCTTTTGATCTTAATTTTTTCTTGAGAAGGCAACTTCCTTGTGAAATATTCTGTCTTCCCTCTTCCTTAGAAAAAGAAAAAAATTAGCGACTTGTGAACTTTAAAGAGAGCTCTGGCTGATAATAATATTCCTTCTTTGGACCCTATGGTAGAAAATCAAAAATATGTTTCAACTTATTTTATATCTAGAGTCATCGCAAAATAGGTGGTCAAGTGGGCATTGCCACTGTCATTGCAAGTTCTAGTGAAGCTTTATGATATTCTTATTGTTTTTTCCTCTTGTTTAGTTCAATGAATCATGGATGGATCTATTGTATTTTCTTTTGCTAACCGGGTGTTCAGGCCAGTTTGCGTGCACCTTGACTAATTCGACGCCTGTGTAGTCTCGCTGTCCCACAGAAACCGGGTAATTATTGGGCCAAAGACCCTGGGGTGGCTCCAAGGAGTTGATAGCACCTAAAAGGTTTCGAAGCTGAGAGCTTGGAATCTATTATTGAACTCATTCAATGATGATCTGCTTTATGAGGGCTACTCCTGTCATTTTTCTGACTAAATTCAAAGAATATTTATCTCAACTTCAGCCAGTTACTAAAGTTCTCCTGTATTTCTTTTCAGATTTTTTTTTTTGGTTGGGAAATTTAACTCTATCAGGCCATGCATAATGCCTAGATAAGGTTTTCAAAATTTTTGGATTCCTATTGGGTGTGCATAAAACATGACTTGTTTTTGCATTGATATTGCAACCCTTTTCCAAGCTTTGGACATTTTCAAAAGACAAAAATACATGACATTTAGAGGTGGATTATAATGTGTTGGTTTGGAAATTAATGGTGATGCTTTTACTTCATCAATAAATTGCTCAATTGCATCCATGGAAATGGTTGTCAGCATGGTCTTTGAAGTTGTTTGCTGGATGTGTTGTCTTGATGCTGTGTCATAATGAGAATTTAGAGTGTAAATTCTGGTATAGTTTCTGGAAACATACTTATTGTAAAAATTAGCCAAAATAACACAATATAGTTGTGCACGGCAGATGTGTGCCATTTTAGTTGAGTTAAATTTTGGGAATGCATCAAGGAAACTATGGAAGGGCTATACAATATTGAAAGATTCTAGAAAGCATTTTTATGTGTGAAGTATGAAATTTGTTGATGAGTGACTCAACACACTGATGAGGTTCATCAATAAATCAACCTATTTATTCAAAAGGAGAAAACAAGAATACTGAGGAGTTTGTCGATGAAATTAGGTTGTTACTATGGCTGTATGCATTTTAACTTATTTTCAGTCTTAAGATTCTAGTCGTAAATTTGAAGTTATGTCTTGCTCATGTGCCTTTTGGTTTAATTAATCATTGTTGAAATCAATAATAGACACTAATACAATTAGTATCTGCTCTTCATAAACAAACTTGGGATTTGCGATCCCAGTTAAGATCGGTTCAGGATCATGGGATCCTTTTCTATATGATATTTTAGCCCTTGTAAGAAGAAAATGGATTCTTGAACCTCGTTCACGCTCATGGTCATGTGACTCACTTATGCTCAGGTTAAGGCAATATTAGGCTGTTAAGCATGATTTGTTGGGATTCATTCGGAAGTTAAGAAAAGGATGTGTTTTGGATCTGGTCAAGTCTTTATCTTCTAGTCATCTCCATGAATCTTGTGTTCAGTATCACTTATTTGCTCCTAGGTTTTTCTTTTTGAGCAGTTTCTGAATTCTCTAACAAGCAGCTGGAAGTTTGAAACAATCTCTTGCATCATAGGAAAAAAATCATGTTGAATTGTTGATCAAGTAAGATAAACATAATTTCAATTGCCATAATCTGATTCCCAATCGCATGCCTCCTCTGAGTCAAGTTGTCTAAAGTCAGGATCTTACTATGATTAGCACGCCAAATGAAAAAGGCAATCTTCGGAGGAGCCTTAAGGCCCCAAATAGCTTTCCAAGGAAATGCCGGGTTGCGCTTGCTGATCAAATCTTCATAAGATTTAGCCTCAAAACCCTGCGATCTAGAAAGCCTGCATCTCAAGGAACCATCCCTTCAGTCAATGCTTACCATCTCATACAACCTCTAGACCCTCAAACTTATCCAATTCCCAATCATGCAAATTTCTTTGCAACAAATTATCCAAAAAAAACCTATGGGCCCTCCCTAGTTGAGTGCTCAATCACTGTAGCCTGCTTATCCACTGCTATTGGAAGTCGATCACCAACCTTTTCTCCCCACACCAATGATGCTTCTAGAACTTAAGCCTCCACTCATCCCTTGCCAGCATGCTAGTATTCGAAACAAACCCCCATAACTCCTTCCTTATCCATTTCCAGGAGCCTACCATAAAACATGGACACCTCCAAAGAGGGATCCCCTTACTCACACCATCCTTTGACACCACCACTCTTCATGATCATCTATTTGTTCACCAGCAAATCTCTAGCCTTCTCACACCTGAAATCCCTTCTCAAATCTGACTGCAAACTATATCCTGGTCAACAAGATGGTACTTGAATTCCTTGCAAAAAGTCTCTTTGAAGCTTTTTCAGCCTTGCAGCAATAGAGGAAGGAATAGTGAAAAGAGACACGAAATAAATAGGAAAGCTTGACAAAGTACTCTTGAAAAGAATTAATACGTTCTCTTTAGATGAATACTCCCTGTACACCCTGCCAACATTTTCTGAAACCTTTCCATCAGTGAGTCCCAAACTGACCAAGCATTAAAGGAAACTCCCAAAGGTAAACATATGGCATAGGAAGGGAGCCCACCCTACAACCAAGAATCGATGATAATGAGGCAATATTGGGAAAGTCACCCACAAGATTCAATCCTGAGTTCCCCAAATTCTCTTTAAGGCTTGAGACTGCCTTCTTTTATGAACCCAATTGTTCCACTTTAGCCATGCAAAATATGATTGTGTCATCTGTATAAAGAAGATGAGATACTAAATGTAATGAAACATCCACCTGACCAACTCTGAAAACCACCATATAAGCTTCCTATACTGTTCTATCCCTAATGCGACATGGAGCTTTGATAAGCCAAAATAGAAAGCAAAAGGGACAAAGGATCCACTTGCTTTAATCCCCTAGATGTCTGGGAGAGACTAGCTGGCATGCCATTCAACAGAACTGACATCCTCACAATTGAGATACAAAAACTGGTTCACTTGCTTCACTTTTCTGAAAAGCCCATCCTTTCCGTCATATAAAGTAAAAAACCCAAATCACATGGTCATACGCCTTCTCAATGCCTCTCTTCCGCACCACCCCAGGACACCACTTTGCAATCTAGAATTAGTACTCTCATTAGCCAACAGGGCTACATCCAAAATCTGCTTGCCCCTACAAAGGCATTTTGAGTCTGAAACAACACCACGCAACACCTCCTTCAACTGAAGCACCAAAACCTTAACGACCAACTTACCAAACTGATGGGTCTAAAGTCCTTGATATTCGAAGCTGCTCGAATTTTAAGAATCAACATAATAGAAGAGGCATTCAAGCTTTTCTTGAACTGAGCATAATCAAAAAAGAATTGCATGATACCCATCATGTCCTCCTTGATCACCACCAGCAGTGTTGAAACAAAGCCAAAGTTATACCATCTGGACCCGGGGCTTGATTGCCTTCTAGAGCTTTTAAAGCTGCCCTAACCTCCTCTTCAAAAAATTTCTGTCCAACCAAGCCCCTTTATCCTCAGAAACAGCTGCAAAATCCATCCCATCTAGCCTAGGCCATCTCTCTCATGAATCCGTATATAAGCCTTCTTAGAAACTCAGAACTCCTTGATGAATCTCTTCCTCCCTAGAGAACTCCTCTCCCCAATCCAGATTCTTGCAATCAAATTATGATGGCAGTGAGCATTAGCCATGTGATGGAATAAATGAGTGTTCCAGTCCCCTTCCTTCAACCATAACGTTATAGACTTTTGCCTCTCAACTAATTTCTTCCATCTTGAAATCTTACCAAAATCCTCCTTAGACTTCTCCCTATCTGTTCTTTCTTCCTCAGCCAAATTTCTCAACACTTCAGAGTTATTGAGTCACTGAATGTCTCACAAGGCTCTAGCTTTTTGCACTTCCATCCTACTGAATTCCTCCCTATTTTGCTTCTTCAAGTCTTCTTTTGAGAGCTTCAATATTTTTTGCACAACATAGATTGGCCTGCCCTGCACCAACTCCCAACCCTATCTCGAAACCCCTCCACTTGCAACCAAACAATAGAGAAAATAAGAAATTCCTAGGGTTGATATCTAGTTTGTTTGAGGGCAAGTGTACCTTATTATGGATTGCGCCTTTTGGATCACACTTATTATTAGGTGTTACCAACTATTGCATACAATACATGTGTGCATGTATTGGTGTGCAATCATGTGGTTAATTCATCATCCTTTCTCATTTTCAAATGTGAGCTGTTATTATTGATACTGTACAACCTCTTGCAGCTATAAACTAAACTTGTAAATCTTTTGGGTGGTATGTGGCGCTTAAAGAAATGAGCGCGTGGTATAACATATAGAAATTGTTGAACCATGCTATGTTATCTAGACTTTTTTAAAATTGTGAAGTACCCATGTCGGATACTCAACACTCATATAAGGGTATGAGATTTGTGTCAAATATGGCTAGTTAGATATGCATCTAACAAGTATGCATAAGTAGTTGAGTATACTATAGAACTACACATAAGACTTCTATTTTACGCATGAAATGCCATATTTTAGTTTGTAAACACCATTTTACTTTAAAAAAGTAAAAGAAATATTTAAAACATATCAAATTTAGCAGTGTTCTAGTGTCTATGGACATGAGAATTAGATGAGTCTGACACTTAGACATGTACCTATACCCGACATCCGAACCCGAGTCCAGGTAACATAGGAACCATGTATATTTTCACTTCTTTATTTGGGTTATCTCATATATGTTTAGAAATTTGTTGAACCATGGATGTTAATGACTTTATTTGTGTTATATGTGGTGCTTCTTGGTTTGCTTCTCCAGATTGTAGAAATATTTAATATATCAACAAAGGCAAGGGTTGAAAAAAGTATACTAAGAGGTTGTGCAATGTGTTATAATTGAGGTCTACTTCTTTTCTTTTACTAATAGTTTATGTTTCCTACCATTTATATAAAACTTGAGGAGATAGTCATGTATGGTATGGAGTATGGACGGTATGGTTATTTGCATGCTGTTCTAAACTGAGTTCTTCAAGGTTACAGTTTAGATGCACCCTTACCTATTTTATTCTCTTCTCTATTACAGGATATTTACAAGAAGCTTCAACTGTGGAAGCTAATTGTGTCAATTTTCGCATTTTCATCTACACCAGAATTGATGTTTGGCCTGTACTTGCTGTACTACTTTCGGGTATTTGAGAGACAGATAGGTTCCAATAAGTACTCAGTAAGTACTCATAGATCAATTCAATCCACAACTAATCATTAGTTCCTGCTATTTTATTAGTTATTGGAGACATCATCATCAACATTCTGAGCCTAGTGGATTGCAAAGGATGATATTGTTGATCTTCCATTTTCCTGTGCCATCAACATTTTGATGCAATTCCTTAAGGATGCATTGAACAAAAATAAAATTTCATGATGCATCAAAGTGGTCATTTGTGTATGTTACTAGTTGATATACAACAACCTTTTTGTTTTTTGGGTTTTGGGGTTGGGGGGGGGGGGCGGGAGGGTGTGTCTAAGTTGGTTGCATTATGCGGGGAAGCAAGTACAACTGTGTTGTCCTCTAAATAGAAAATATGATGAGTACTCTTCAAATATTCAAATATTTGTTTGCCCTTAGCAATTGAACCTTTTTTTTTCCCTTGTAGAAGTTGGAGTCAATATTTTGGTTTTGTTTGAACAAGTAAACCTTTATTGAAGAAAGTGCAAGAGTGAGTGCCATACTTATTTTAATGGATGTCTTGGCTCAACAAAGTATCTAAGCACCATTGTGATGGTAAACATGTCAAGTGGTTAAAAGCCATTTAATATTGATTTGCAATGACCTTCTATTGGTTGACACTCCTCCAGTTTTAAAATTTTGCTTTTGTCTTAGTCTAAGAAGCACGAGTATTTCTAAGAAGGTGTCGTGTCCGTATCGACTACGACACTCGTCAGACACTGCCTGGACATCTGTTGGAGACGCCTCCAACTATATTATATTATTTTATTATTTTATTAGAATCGGACACGCCTTAGACACTTTGGAGACGCGCGTATCTGTCACTTGGACACCGTGTCTGTGTACACATAAAATACGTTGCAAGTTTGAAGAAAATAACTTGGAACCCAATTATAAAATAAAAACAATGTGATCTTATACCTAATTTAATGTTTAAACTATAGAATACTTGGTTTTTAATTTTAGTTAGTGTTATTCAGTATTTATTTTTACCTTTTGAGTAAAATATATCTATATATGACATATTAAAAAAATACATAAAATATATAATTTTGCTGTGTATAGTGTCTTGCATTTTTTGAAAATCCCTGTGTCGGTGTGTCCATGCCGTGTCGTGTACCCTTATCCATACTTCTTAGGTCTTAGTGCATACTTTAATCGGGGTAGTTCCATTGTGAGATAATTTCTTATTTGGAAATTATGCATTCCTTTCTGAAAAACAAAATCAAACAAAAGAAAAGAGGGAGAGAAGCTCACTTCGAGGGGGCACATCCATACTAGAATCTTCATTCAACCAAGCCATATGACATCTACATAATATATATAGCTGCAAGAGATAAACTTTTGAAAACTACCCACCAACTTTGAAAATGAACAATAATATCCTAATTAAATATTAAGTTTATTTAGATAATACCTAATGGTCCTACATAAATAGTTTATAACATTCAAAGACCATTTTCCTCTGGTTCTAGGTTTTGTTTTGATAAATTAGGTCCATCTTGGAAATCTGCATACACAACAAAACAGAACTCCGTAAAAGAGAAATGTGACCACTTCGAGGGGGTCTTCCTTCTAACAACTGCATCAAGGGGTTTGGCTTCCAAACTTTCACAATTACAACCTTCAACCTCCATTGGTCAATAGATATAGAGGGAAAGTGGCTCTAGTACCATTTGTTTCATACCTCTTTGGAAAATAATATCAAAAGAGAAGAAGAGAGGGAGAATTACCCACTTTGAAGGGGGTATAACCTCGTAAGAGCAAAAGTACTAATCTAAAATTGGAATCTTCATTCCACTAAGCCATATGGGCTACAATATATACAAAACATATAGCTATAAGGGATAACTTCTACAAAAGATATAGCTATAAGGGATAACTTCTGAAAACTACCCACTACCTCTTAAAACTAACCAACACTACCCAACTTAAATATTAAATTATTTATTTAGATATACTAATAAAGTCCTAACTCAATAGGTATATAACAAAAATAATTGGGCCGGTGAAGTGCATCTCTTCCCATAAATGGTAGCATATTTGTGATCACAAGGAGGCATCTATTTTTATATTTTTTTTCTCTTTTAAGAAACAAAAATTAAGAAATTGAGAAATTATTACTTTGTTTTGGGCTAGTTGTAGAAGAGTCCTTAGTCCTGAGTCCTTACCAGTCACGTCTAATTATTTTGAAATTTACCATTTCCAGTTAAATAGGTAAGTTTAATAAAATTTTGATTGTTGTCTTAGATGGCTAGATCTCTTTTTAGGTTATCCTTTCACCATGTGCTTGTAATTGGTTTTGACATAATGACTTGCTGTTCTTGGAATTGGATTGATGTGACTAGCATCAAGTTGTTCAATGTCCTGGTTTACTCATCTTGGCATAATTCTGACCTTTAGGTGATAGTTTTGATGCGCGAGTGTTAGAAATTGAACATATATTAGGCACCTCAAATCTTGTGTTGTCTTTCCTTGGGTGAGATTATGAAGGTTGAGCATTTAATATTATCATTCGTTCAATATAATGTATTGCTTTACATGAATGTAGGACTCGTTTCTATTGTGACGATTTTGACTTTTGGACTTAAGCAAACCAACACATGTGTTCTAACATCGAAGATTTTTTAGCTTGACGATTAATATATATGTATTATTTTTGCTTGCCTATAATATTATACGGCTATAACTCTATCGGCTCTTACCCCCTTCTCTCATCTTTTCTTTTACTTGTGTTAATCAATCAAGTCATGATTGATATTTTTGAAAAGGTGTTTTACCTAGTCTAAGATGTCCTACTTCCCAAAATAATTGAAGGTCTATTGGCCATGCATTTGCTGGTGAATTAAGTGTTAGGTTTTATATTGTCAATTTATGTACAAAAGCACTTTGGATGTATTTTCATTAAGTATATAGGTGTGACAATTTTTAAGGATGAGCTGCGGCAAATTGAAGCTTTAGCAAAGTCGAAAATCAGCATTTTCGGGCAGAGTGAGCAAAACTGTTTAAACGGGGTCCTATACTATTCAAATGGAGCATGGATAATTGAACGGTCCTGGAAGGCATTTGAACGAACGACCAGATTGCTCAAACGCGCAATATAGTTTTAGATGGTTCCAGAATCTACTTAGTATTAGCTTAGGATGTCATTTCCTATGAGATTTGTATGTCCAGAGTTGTGTTAAACACTGACAACTATCTAAAGGCTCTCAAGATTGACCTACGCACTACACCGAATCATAGAGAACTTTATTGTGGAGAACTTTATTGTGGTGCATACAGATATATGGAGTGTTGATTCTTTTGCTCTATCTTTTACAAGTGTTTTGGAGCTTTCGTGGATTTCAAGGCTTTTGTGTTCAAGCACTCTAGAGTGGTGAATAGAGGATTCGAGCAATATCGCTTCTTCTAGATTTGAGGATTCAACGAGTTTGTTAGTAGAGTCTTGTAAATTGTTTAGGGTCTTGTTAATTGTTCATGATTATAGTGCTTGGTTGTTTAGATTGAGTTTGGTTCTGTTGGTTTTCCACTTAAAAATTGTGTCTTGTGTGATTGCTTTATTGTTTACTTTACGTGCATGCAATTATAATATGTTTAAGAGTTGATCTAGTTTAACTGAGCATACGCAAATCCATGGCCTTAAACTTTTATCAAGCATAGCTGTGGGTATAAATGCTTTGTTTCATGGCTGAGGCAACTAAAGCCTATGGCATTGGTGGTTAAGTTGCTATCCTTTAAAGGTGCCTTATTGCTCGCATCAATTTTTCATAGCTCTGGGTTCCAAATGTGGTGGCTAAAAAATTTACCTAAACTTGGAGGAATTCAGTATCTTGTTTTATATAAGGATTAAAGGAAAAAAAAGCTCTAAGGTTTTAAGGCCCTTTATCAGATTATCATCTCTGTCTTTTGCTTTTCATCTGCATAACTCCCCTTTCTCTTTCGAATTTCACATTTATTTTGCTTATCCTTTTTTGTGGGTTACCGTTTATATTGCTTATCCCCGAGTCTGGTCTTAGCTAGAAAATTGAAGTTGTTAAAGGCGGACTTGAAGAAATGGAACAAACAGAATTTTGGTGCCTTGGGGACTCAAAAAGTTAGGGTTCTTGAAGATGTCCAGGTCCTTGATGGTTTGGAGGAGGCGAGGATGTTATCTGAAGAGGAACGTGTTTTAAGGGCCTTAAAGAGGGAGCAGTTCAATAAGATAGCTAAGATGGAAGAACAAGTTGGAGACAAAAATTAACGCAATTGTGGCTTCAAGCAGGGGATAGAAACACTAGTTTTTCTCATAAGATGGCAAATGCTCGCAGGAGATGCAACCTAATAGATTTGGGTTGGTGATGATGTGCTGACTAGTGGTGATCAGATCAAAGAAGGGATTGCGGTTTTCTGTGAGGATCTTTTCTTTGAACCTCTGAGTCGGAGACCAAGTCTTGATGGACTGGATCTCAGCCAAATTTCCATGAAGGATCAGTCTTGGTTGGAAAGACCTTTCTCTAAGGAGGAGGTGGTAGTGGGTCTGAAGTCTTTAAATACTGATAAGACTCCTAGGCCTGATGGTTTTCCCATGGCCTTTTTTCAACACTATTGGGATGTTGTTAGGGAGGAGGTGATGTGTATATTTGATGCTTTCTTTGTTAATGGTGCATTGGAGAAGAGTCTTAATGCCACCCTTGTGGCCCTTGTCGCTAGGAAGAGTGGAGTAGAAGATATTAGAGATTTTCGGCCAATTAGCTTGCTTGGAGGCGTTTACAAGTTATTGCTAAGGTGTTAGCCTTGAGATTGAAAGAGGTGGTTGGGAAAGTAATGTCAGATTCCCAAAATGCTTTTGTGGGGGGACGTCATATTCTGGATGTTGTGTTGGTGACTAATGAGAGTATTGATTCTAGACTTAGAAGTGGGAGGCCAGGCCTAATTTGTAAGTTAGACATTGAAAAGGCCTATGACAATATTAGCAGGAACTTCCTTTTGTGGGTTTTTTATCTTTTCGGTCAAGCTTTCTATTCTAGTGAATGGATCACCGATAGGTTTCTTCCAGTCTCACAAAGGTTTGCGTCAAGATGATTCTCTGTCTCTTTTACTGTTTATTTTAGGGATGAAGGTCCTGAGTGGTATGCTGAGAAAAGCAATCTCAGGAGACTTCATGGAAGGTTTTGAGGCAGGCAGCTTGGATGGTCAAACAATATTGGTTTTCCATTTACTTTGTGTGGATGGTACTCTTACTTTTTATGGGGCTGATGATCACCAGCTTGCTATTTGAGGTGTGACGTGCTCTGTTATGAGGCAGTGTTTGGTTTGAAGATGAACTTTTATAAGTTCTCTATAATTTCTGTAGGGGAGGTGTCTAATGTGGAAGCTCTATCTAAGATTTTGGGTTGTAAGGTTCAACCTTTGCCTTCTTCTAAGAGGCTGGAAAAGCTCTACAGGGACTTTCTATGAGGTGGGATTGGCGAAGAGTTTAAATATCACCTAGTGGATTGGGACACTGTGTTCTCCCTTTCGGGAAGGTGGGCTCGGCATTCGTAAACTTAAGATTTTGAACCAAGCTCTTTTGGAAAAGTGGATTTGGAGGTCTGCATGTGACAGAGACAAGTTTTAAAGGACGGTGGCGTCTTCCAAATATGGAGGGAGCTAGGGGGATTGGTCCACGATGGATGTTTCTTCATCTCATGGGAGGGGTTTGTAGAAGGGCATTAGGAACATGGATGGTATGCATGGTTTTTGGAGTCAAACTTGTTTTATGGTGGGAAATGGGAAGAGAGTGCGGTTCTGGGGTCATAGGTGGTGTGGGGTGGAGAGTTTGGAAAGGTCCTTGCTCTAGCCAAGTTGCTCTGGATAGGGAAGTGGCAGTGGGAGACTACTTTTGGTTGACCGAAGCCAAATGTTTTGGAATATTGCTTTTAGGAGGGATCTCAATGATTGGGAAATTGAGGAGCTGGTTCATCTTCTTGCATCTCTTTATGGCCTTAGCTTGACAGGGGAGGGTAAGGACTCCTTGAGGTGGATAGGTCCTAGAGCTACTGGTTTCTCTGTGAAATCCTTTTATGTGGCCCTTAAAGGCCAGACTGCTAGCACCTTCCCTTGGAAGGGCATATGGCAATCTAAGGCCCCCTCTAAGGTTGCCTTTTTTGCTTAGACAACATCTAATGGTTAGATTCTCACGATTGACAATCTTATCAGAAGGAGGCAAATTCATGTTAATTTGTGGTGTATGTGAAAGTGTGATGGGGAGTTGGTGAACCATCTTTTCATTCATTATAGGGTGGCTTTTGAGAGTTGGGCCTTAGTTTTGAGCTAGTTTGTTATTCTATGGGTTTTCCCAAACTCTGTGTCAAAGTTGCCCCTCTCTTGGAGGGGATCTACAGTAGGAAGGAGGAGAAGGAAAGTTTGGAGGTTGGCTCCTTTGATTCTGATGTGGATCATTTGGGGTGAAAGGAATAAGAGGTTTTTTGATGGCATTGAAACCCGTCTTTGGTATTAAAAGTAGGTTTCTGGCCCTCTTGTGTAGTTGGTCAAAGGGTATTTTTTTTATCCTTCTTTGAGCCAATTTTTGGACTTTGTGAAGTTCTTTGTGTAGCTTTTTGTATAGATATGTCTTTCTAGTATATAGTCATATACATGGGTGACAACCCCTTGGTGCGCTTCAATAAAGGTCGTAGGTATATGTGTACCTTTTGAAAAGTATGATAATCACTCAACTATTATTGAACCGGTTAGAGCTGAAGGGAAATGGCAACCAGATACAGAGAGAGAGAGAGAGAGAGAGAGAGAGAGAGAGAGAGAGAGAGAGAGTAATGAACCAGAGAGAGTCTATTGAACCATTTTTTGTATTGATAATTGAAGGAAAAGAGGGAGTCCTTTATATAGGTGATGGGGCATAGGAGGGAGAGCTAGCTTGTGATGGGCGTGATGGCTTGTCTCTTTTAGCCACAAGGGTGTCAGCTTTGCTTTTGGGATTTGCAGAGGAAGTTGTCATATGAGTCAACGATGTGGAGTTGACTATGCATTAAATGCCCTTAAATGTCTTTTGTCTTCTCATTCATGAGGTCTTGGTCTCGATGTATCTCAATGTAGATGGAAATCTCTCTCTTATATAGCGGCTCAAGGTATATGTCCCTTTAAGGGAGTGACTAGCATTTTTACGAACCCATTAACTCTAGCCTACAAACCACAAGTCTCTGATGATCCTATATAAGCCAGGTTATGACTGATTAGAGATGTCTTGATTGTGTGATATCCGAGGGATGAATCCTTGGGCCTTGCTCAAGATCCAAGAAGTGGAGGTTTTCCCTTAGCTGGGGAGGGCACCCATTGGAGGGTGGCTCAGAGTAAGGTGGACGATGCGAGGGTGTCCAAGGGTGAGATGGAGGATCTCTTGGAGAGCTCCTTAAGGGAGCCCTTAGAGAGGCAAGGCCAAGGGAGGAGTTCTTAGGCGCCCTCATTCGAGAGGTGGTGGAGCTTGCCTTTCATTGGATTCTGAGATTAAGGCGCCCTGTTGTTAGCTCAACCTAGTTGTACATGCCAATGTCTTACTGACATAGGTGGCAAGAGAAGGTGATGTGGCGAATGTCTCTATGTGGTGTGTATACCCACATATTTATAGGTAATGTGGCTACGTGGCATTTATAGCCTAAACTAGAGAGAGAGAGAGAGAGAGAGAGAGAGAGAGAGAGCAGTGAACAAGAGAGAGTCTGTTGAACCCTTTGGTGTATTGATGATCTGATGATTGAAGGGATATAAATCAGTAATGCAGTGTTGACCCTTAAATGCATTTTCTCTTATGTTTCGTAATGTCTTGGTCTTAGTGTATCTTAATGCAGATGGAGGTCTTTCTCTCTCATGTGGTGGGTCAAGGAGCAAGTACCTCTGAGGGAGGGACTAGCGCCTTGATCAGCCTATTAATTTCAGCCTCCAAACCACACGTCCTTGATGGTCTCGCATGGTGCTTATGGCTGCCTGGAGATGCCATGATCGTGTGACACTCGAGGGGTGAATCCTCGGTCCTTACTCAAGACTCAAGGAGTGGAGGTTATTTATTAGTTGGGGAGTGCACCCAAGGGAGAATGTTAAAGGATAAGATGGAGGATCCTTTGGAGTTCTATAGAAGGAGTTCCTTAGAAGGGTCCCTTGGGAAGGGGGTTTTAGGTGCCTCCACTGAAGAGGCTGTGGAGCTTGCCTTTAGGCGGGTTTTGGGCCTAAGGCACTGGTACATTAGCCCGATCTAGTTTGATGTGGCGATGCCTTATCGGCTTGGATGGCCGAGGGAGGAGGTGGTGTATCTGGCCACATGGGCACCCATATAGCTACATCTTTCTTATTGAGATTCTACTTTTTGGTAACTCTTATTTTTATTGTAAATTTCTATATCTATAGCTTTTATTGGTCTGACCCAGTGTTACCATAATACGCTAATACACTAGTGATTTATGTTTTTGGAACGGCGTTCCTAAACAGGGTGCACTTACATTCCAAAACCGTGATTTTAGCTATTCAATGCGATCCCAAACTCTTTTTTCTATTTATTTCTTTGAAGGACATCTAACGAGGGAAAAAATAAAATATAATGAATGAAAATCTAGAGAGAATGGAGTTTTGGCATAACAATATGCAAACAATGAGTTATAATATTCCTAGAAATGTGTCTTTAAATAATTAATTTGAGGAAACATAGACTATATTTTATTAGATATCTAATTGTTAAATAAAATTGGTCTGGAGTACCTTAATTCTAGTAGTATAATTTATACAAGTCTACCCCTAACGTATCATATTTTAGAACATGTGGCGTACCACATTCACGTTCTCGTTCCCATTTTCGTTCCTCATACCCGAACTATTCGCATTCCAGATAATATAGCTCTGACCAAAATGACTCAATAAAAGAAAAAGAAATGCTATGTGTCTTCCTTATCTCAGTGTCTCCTATCTTGGATCCATTTCTAGTATCAAATGAAACTAACAGTGTGATCAATATTATATTAAACTTCATTTCTGATTGTGTTTCTCTCATGTACTCGATCAATTAAATTTTTTGCCATTGTGACCAATGCCGATTGCTAGCCCTAACATTTGAAAGGTCAATTGCACGGATCTGTTCTGCTAACTGGTTCTAAAATCTGGGTTCATGATCGGATTCCGATGTCAAATTTTACTATCGTTAGCAGCTAAAAGCTGAACATTGGTCAAGTGACTAAAGATAGTTTTCTGTTTACGAATTCATTGCGTGTTTCTTACTTATTAATTTCTTTAACCACTTTCTTGCTGCTCTTTTTATGCCTGCAAAATAAGTTGTATACCAACGATTCTCTCTATCTGAGATTTATGTTTTACAAATATTTGTCTCCAGTAACAATGTTGGATGAAATTTTTATTGGTTTTGATGAATGGTTGACGGTCGTCTTCTTTTCTAACTGTTATTGTTTCTCTCCATAGAAACTTAAAAAAGGTAAAAAAAAAAAAAAGAAGAAGAAATTGGCAAATTTTTAGTTATTATTTATTTTCTTATTTACTTTTCTCTGCATTGGCATGGAATTCCACTTTCTAATACCTCTTTGTGTCGTGCAGGTATTTGTCCTGTTCTCCATTATTGTGTCTCTACTCTTTGAGGTCCTTGCATTAACATTACTTAAAGGTATACAATATTCATCCTAATACTGTTTGATGCTCTTTTAATTTCTGATTAGTATGTTCCATTATGCCTGTCCACTGTTTATCTTCTATTTTCTTTCTTGTTTCTTATTTGGGTTTTAGTCCGTGGTAAACCTTGTTTTCTTTCTTGCTCTCTTACATTTTCATGCTTTACAGTTTATTGAAATAAAAACGTAACCATCTGAAGGGTAGGAAATAATCATAGAGGTTGTTTATTAAGTTATTTGTTGTTAAGAATATGAACTTTATAGTTCTTGCGGTATGGGGTTTGTAATGTTTAAACCTAATGCTAAGAAGCATGGACACTCCATGGGAGGAGCCGTACCCGTGTCGGTGTCGGATACCGACACATGTGGGACACTCGCGAACACGTGTCGGACACTCCATTTTACTTGTCCGATTTTTTATTTATTTATTTTTACATCAGACACTCCACGGACATGGCTTGGACACGTGTGTCCCATTTTGGACACTTTAGGGACAAGGCGGGAGTTTAATTTTAAACTTTAAAATTAATTGTTGGATAGAAGAAGAAGAAGAAGAAGAAGAAGAAGAAGAAGAAGAAAAGAAGAAGAAGCAGAAGTATACTACTAATATTTGTGATTATTTTGTTTTATGTGTTCTTTATGGATTTTGTATTAGATGATGATAGATAGTCAATGAAGTTTAAAGACATTTTAATGTTTTTGGTAGTTTATGACTTCATAGTATTATGTATTGATGGAAGAATTTTTTTTTTTTGTTAATGCGTTTATTTACTTTATCATTTTTTATAGATGTAATAAACTAAGTGTGAATAATTTGTTGACAATTAAGTAGTCCCATGTGTTTTTTTTTAACTGACGTTATCTTGTATAGTTTTTCACTTCTTTTGTAAAAATTTATATATGACATATAAAAATATATTTTTTTTGTCATGTCCTTACCGTGTTGTGTTCTGTATTTTTTTAAAATTGCTGTGTCAACGTATCTGACACGTATCGTGTCCGACACTCGTGTCTATGTCCGTGTCCGTGTCTGTGTTTCTTAGACCTAATGTTTCCCTTGGAAGCTACAGAGGACAAAGCTTATTAACCTGAAAGGCAACCCAACATTAGTGCATGAACATGCCACAGGTAGCGTTACTTTACTAGAAGATATCATGAAATTGAAGTGGGAAGGCCAAGTTAACCAATCTTGGCTTTCCAGATAAACCTCCACGTTAGGTTGCAGCTGCCATCTACAACATCAATTGGTCACAGTATGAATTCTCAAGCATTAAGCTCATGCAGGGATGACCATCTGATGTTGCTTGAAGCTTTCCTAATAGTTCAGAAGAAAAATATAGAAGGTATTGAAACTTCAAAACATATGATCATTAAATTTGTAAAAATGTTTACCTGTGATTTTTCCAGAGAAACTACGGCAGTTTCAACAAAAAGAATGATGCAGTTTTGAAAGACCTCCAATATATATAATTCATGATTGCTTCCAGTACTGTTTTCTATATTTTGCCAATCTGGGATTCTTATTCATCTCTATCAGTGAGTACATGCCCAAGAGAAAATTTAATTTCCCATATGCAGTGGGTTTTTACCATTTTCGTATAGTTTTCCTCAAAGACTAAGACTTTTATGGATATTCCTTTTTACTTGGTTTCACGTGTTTAATTTTCCTCTCCACTGGGGTAGGTTTTGCTACCTGACATATGTTACTAACCAGTGCTCATCATGGGCCCCTCGCCTGCTACCAACTTACTTCCAAGAGTTTGGATCTGTTAGGTTGAGGGCTTATCCCTACAATAATTCCAAACACTGATCAATGACCATTTATTCTGTAAAACCCACCCATGACATGCTGATTTGGCTTTCAATCATTTAATTTTCTGATTTCTTCTTAATCATATTTGCTAACAGTAAGTTTGGGGCAAGCTCCTTACTAGATAATAATTGGGATTTGCATTGAAGTTATTTGCTTGGCTTGAGATATGTAACATGTTCATATTTTGATTAAACAAGGCCAACTGCTAATTCACTTTCAAGAAAGAGATGATAAAAAGTTTCCTTGAATGCCCATTGCAGACAAACATTCCTGTTCACATAAGATGCAATAGTAACAAGAAGCCATTTGTTCACAACTTGTTATAAATATTATTTCTTCCGCCCACCCCAAAACTATCTACTCCCTGATTCTGGTGTCTGCAAATGATAAAATTCCAAGCTAACTCAAAGAAGAAAATGCATTTGTGGCATGGAGTCACATTGGTTTTTAATCTTGTCAAGATGGGATATATTTAAATAAAGAATTTCTAAAACCAATTATATCAAATAAACTATATTCGAAGAGAACTTTCAGCAGAAAGTTTTCATGGATGATGGCGTTGGGGCTGAGATGTAGTGCCCAAATAGGTAGTTGAATCTCTATGACATTCAATCACCACTTCTTGCTATGCATGCCCCTTCATTTTGCAGGCACACAGGTTATGAATTTTTGGACAGAAATTTTCCGCCTAAGAACCCAGTGTGTAAGATTTTGAGTGTTTTTCCCGAAGCGAGGAGATTGAGTTAGAACCACATACTCTTGTTAATTGGAGAGCTGTAGAAATCAGCTTGTCTGCTGAATAGATTTGTTGACCCCTGACCTCAGCATCAGAGTACCGCTTATTGGAGCAAAAGAGCTTGTACAAACAGTGATGGTGTCTCAAACATTGACAGGCATAGTTTCTTCATGTATCCTTCTATTCGAGAAACACATTACTGACAACTAAAGATGTAGTACCAGCTACTATAGTCCAATCTGTCCTTGTAATTAGCCTTGTTTCACATGGCAAGAAGCAGATTAGAAGGGGCCCATGAAAAACTAGCTGTTATATATAAAAGTATATATGATACCTATTGTTGGTACCCTTCAATTTAGGCTCCTGGGAGGCGTAAGAGTGGAGAAAGACCTACCTTTGGTACTATTTGCACAAAGTGGCTAATATATGTACACATTTGTAGTCATATTTTTGGACATATTAGGTTCAATTGGGGGATAGGAGACAAGACCTCTTGTTGCTCACCTTAATTGGTTAAAGTAACCCCAAGTAGTTGCTGAGCCCCAGCCAAATGGAATTTTTGAAGAATACTTTTGAACTTAATGATATATTTATATTAAATCTATTAAAGTTGGTTAGTCAGGTCAGTTTTCGATTGGCCCGTGAAAACAGGCTGGTCACAGCTTCAGCAGTTTTGAAACTGGACTTGAACTTTCTCCCCCTAGGGCATCCTCTGCTCCAGGAAGCAAGCAAACCTTTAACTGATGTTGGCATTACCCAATCAACTCCAGATAATGATGTGATAGGCTCCAACCTTCCTTGGCAAATGGGCAATGGAGAAGAAGCTGATTCACACTTTATCTTGCGTTCTTGCACATGCAACACCAGGAAAAGGATGACTCTCCTTTCCCTACAAGGTCAAGTAGAAGCATGAAACAGAAAACACTCCTTTCAAATTACTCCTCCACACCATGTAGGCTGAACTGAGTATCCTTGCAATCTCTCAAACAGCTCCTCAATTGATCCCACCTCCCAATCTTAAACCACCCTTTTTAATAAAGGAGACCACACACCCCAAAATGAAGACAAGAACTAGCAATGCTTAATAAGTCCAGAAACTCACTCAGAGGGTTTTGACCACACCAAGCATCCTACCAAAAGAGAAGCTTCCAACCACTGCCAATCTTGAAGGAGGTAGAGTTACATACACCCTTATGATGCTCTACCATAGCCCTACTCCGTGAGGACCCTTGATGTCCTCCGTTGTCCACTCTCTCCTCTTCGTTGTATATTTCCTCCCCACAACCCTTTTCCACAACATAACTTGCTTGCAAGCAAACCTCCAAAAACATTTCCCTATGAAAGCCCTGTTAAACAAGATCTAATTGTGGATGCCCAAACCCAAAAGGAAGACAAATTACTGCCCTCAGCGAGATAACTGTACGATCCTAGACCCACCTTATGTGGATTTGAGACCGCGTAGCTAAAGTCTCGAAAAGCTACCAAGGCTTCAAACACATAATGGGCAAAAGTGCATTTAGATTATTTGGCTGAATTGATTGATTTAGTTTAATTAATTTGGCACTATAGCAAAAGCATACATAAATGAATTGGGATCGATGTGGTCATCGGATAATAGAGCTGTATCTAAGTTCATCCCATTCCCATATGATATACAAAATATACAAAGCCCAAAATTAATTATGTAATGCAAAATCTTATGACCTTGAAACAAATGAGGCCAGCCAATATTGCATATATAACTCCACATCAAAAGGTACACCAATACATCATAGCACCAAAAGAAAGCTCCATGCATTACAAAAGCTGCCCACACAAAAGTGTTTTATTTAAAATGCAAGCTAAGGTTTTCTATTTGTATTAAAGCTTCTTAGGTCTCCACTTATGCTCCTTGACCTGAAAAGATGTTAATAAATTGGTATGAGCTCCCAGTGCAGTGAATAACTAGCCAACCGTTGAGGTTTTACCATGGATGCCAAGTTTTTTTTCAAAAGCAGTAAATGACACGGTATATATCATTTGATTTTTGATAAGTATATAAGAGCTATTCAAAATTTCATATAAAACATATAAATAGGCTTAATAGATATAACGGATGGAAACAGATATAATCACATAACAAATCAAACAATCAGATCTAGACCTGTTGACCCGGATCCCAATACTTGCCAATGCTAGCAGGAAATGTTGCCTTGTGCAACGGAGAGACTTGTCTCACATAGATATATGTGCTAGCGGTCCCACTTGCATGGATCACGAATAAACATGCCAATGGTCCCACTTGGACCCGGGGTAACCATATAATGAAAATATACCTTTTTTTGATATCAAAATCAAAGTCATTTAGATGTCAATGGAGCTCATAGTGTATTTTTGAAACATTTAAAGCATAGATCATAGTTATCAAAGAACATGAGAACATTTAGAAAGAATATTTGTAAATCAATCTTTTCATAAAAACACGCTTGCTATGAGAAAGTAGTTGAAAATGCAACTTTGGAAGTCAAGTCACTCACCTTTTAGTCCTTAAAGCTTTGAGGAAATACTTTAGTCCTTGACTAATTAATCTCCGAGCCTTTAAACACTTTGATTTCTTAATAATGATCCCACACAGTTAAGGCAAGCACAAAAGGATATGAACATATAAGTCCCTAAGAAAACATCTTTAAGTTCTTATTAATAAGTCTCAAAATATTGCAAAAATATTTTGGAGTTAAAAGTGAACAAGTTCTGAAATTATTTTAGAGGTGTAAACTCTTGGGAAGAAGTATCAATAGCTCAAGGAAAAGTGTTGACCCTAGAACCAAGGTGTTGACACTTTCGGGCAAAGTGCAAGCATCGATCAGTAATATTAAAAGTGTCAACCCCTAGAAGAGAAGTATCAACTCTTTTTGGGGAGAATACCTAAGTTCAATTTTTGGGGTTAAAGTGTGGAATCCTCTACAAAAGTGTCCACGCATTTAAAAGAACAGTTTCAGAACAGATGACAAACTTTAAAAGGGTATAACTTTGTCATTCGAACTCATAACCTATCATTAGAAAGGTACGAAAGTCTATTTTCTAATGGTTTTTGTTTCATCACAAGCTCAAGGTTATAACCTAGGCAAAGGAATCTCGACTTATCTAAATCCATAATGAACTATCAAAATTAACTTATGAAATATAGAGCTCTAGGTCTCATAAAACATGGTTTCTATTTAGAAATCAAATTCTCCATATTTATCCATAATATTATTTAGTGGTCATTCTGACCAATTAAATGCAAAATTATAAATTTAGAAATGGATTCCATACCTTAGTTCAAGTTAGATTGAGGTCCTATATGAATTTCTCCCACTTTCCTTCTTATTTTCTTTCCAACCGAACACCAAGAATATGAACTTACTATTCCCTCTCTACATATGCATACGCAGGTCTAGCAAGAATGGAAAACGTGCGTTTGTGTAAGGAGATAGTGGAATGTCTCTCAATGAGAGATACAAGTCTCTCAAGATACAAGGTGGCAATGTACAAGGCTAGGTGGCAAGACCAAATGAAGTTGGGTCATATAAGTCATATGATTAAGTCTAATTATCAAGTTTAGGCTTAGTTAGTCCCACTTACTGGTAAATCATACTTTACTCAATTAACATAGATTAGTTTAATTAGTCACAATTACCCTTATTTAATCGAAATTAACTTTTATACGAAGGTTTGAAAATGCTACTAACATTAATGTTTTTGATTAAGCATCTCAATTAATTTATTCAAATATCATTGGGCCACATAGAATCCAATTTAGGCAATTTGAGGAATCGCTAACTAAATTTATGAATTACTCAAATCTGATTCAATTAAGAATCGAAGCCTCACATAAACTGGAGATCTTACTCAATTAAACACATAATGCAATATAATATGTACCAAAGGAAATGCAAAATTTGAGGTGTTACATTGATCCTTGAACACCTCCTATAACCCACCCCCAAAAAGCCCCTTATCATCTTCTTCAACCTCCTAGCAATGGAGATAGGAATAGTTAAAAGGGATAAGAGATATGTTGGTAGGCTAGAAAGGGAATTCTTAATAAGAGTAGGTCTCCCACCTTTGGATAGATATTGCCACTTCATGGAAGGTCTCCCACCTTTGGATAGATATTGCCGCTTCCATAAAGCCAACCTCTTTTTGAATCTTTCTATTGCAAAATCCAACACCGCCTTGGCTTTAAAAGAGGACCCCAAAGGAAGACCGAGGTAGGATGAGGGAAGAGGACCTTACACTGCAATGCATGATATCTATTGGTGAGTCGACTTCCAACCAACCATCGCCCCCCCCCCCCCCCCCCCCCCCCCCCTTTCTAATCGGAATGAGTTCAATTTTAGTCAAAACCAATTCGGAGACCCGAGACTGCCTTGAAATCGAGAAGCACACTGCTCAAAGATCTCATCTCTTCCCCTGTATCTCCACAGAAAAGAATATTATCAGTAAAAAGCAAGTGTGAAAGACTGCCTCCCCCTCCGTCCCTTTTCCTTTATCCCAAACTTGGAACCCGCCCAACCTCCTATTTGCCCTGTTTTGTTCAGAAAACGGCTTAAAACCTCCATTACAATGATAAATAGGAAAGGAGAGAATGGATACCCTTGCCTCACCCCTAGAACTTTCAAAAAACCCTTTAGCCACCCCATTGACTAGGATGGAGAACTTCACAGAATAGATACAAAAATGGATCCATCTACATCAGCTCTCTCCAAAGCCCATTCTCTCCATCAGATAAATCAAGAAATCCCACCAAGCGTGATCATAGGCCTTCTCAATTTCCAATTTGCAAATGACATCCAAAATACTATTCTTTGATCTAGAATCCACATGCTTACGTCTAACATAATAGACTGCAATCCCGCACATCTACTGCCCCTCCTTTCTTTGTAATAAGAGCAATAAAAGTAGCATTCGGACTATTCTTAAACTCCCCTAATTCAAGGAAGAACTGCATCACAGCTATAACATCTGCCGTCACCACCCGCCAGCAATGCTGAAAGAAGGCCATAGTGAACCCATCAGGACTTGGCACCTTGTCCCCATTCAAGCTGTTAGTAACTCCAACCACCTCTTCCTCTGCAAACATACACTCTAGCTTGCCTCAATCCCCATCCTGACTAGAGCCTAGCTCCAGCCCATTTATTCGCAGTCTCCACCTGTCAACCTTTGTGTAAATCTTTCTGTAGAAGTCTACCATACCATCTCAAATCTCCCTGTGCTTGGTAAACTCTTTCCCTTCTATGATCTAGTTGCCTATGTGGTTGAAAATCCTATGATCATTACCTTTAAAATGATAGAATTTGGTTACTTTATCCCCTTCCTTAAGCCATAATGCTTGGGCTTTCTATCTTGAAAGTACTTCCTCAGATATCATGAGCCTCTCCACCTCTTTCCACTCTGTTCTTTGCACCTTTTCTTCCTTAGGACTCCCCTCCTTCCCTCTCTTCTGATCAACATGCGCTCTCTCTTTCAGAAGGCTGGCAATTCTCACATCCACCCTCCTGTTCCTCTTCTTCAAATCTTCCTTTAAGAACTTGAATTCCCTAGCTAAGCAAAAGTTAGTATTTCCTTCCCCCTTAGGCACTGACTCTGGCAACGTGGCAGGTTTAGGGATGGGATTTCAACTTTCAAAACTAAATGGGAGACAGTTGGTCTCCAATTTTCTCCTGTGGTTGGCATGAAGCCACATGGCAGAACATTCTGGGGAGGGCTGTCACAGTTGAGCTATGGTTTGTGGCCAAAGTAGGTGTTTAGGGGTGGTTTGTTTTTGTGTTGTGTGTGTGGGGGGGGGGGGGTGGGGGAGTGGGGACGATGGCTTGGGCCTCAGAACAAGTATCAATTTGAGGCTTTGGCTAATTCTATAGAGAATTGGGCTTACGTTGTAAGGAGAAGTCAAGGCAGTCCAAACCAGGTGGATTTCAAAGCAAAGGTGCTCCCACTGTTGGGCCATAACATAAGGACCACCCAGGTAGGGATTCAGCTAAGGATTGGGAGGAGGAGCCCAGGTCTTTTCCCAAGACCCATTTTATTAAACACTGGAGAGTGAGTTATAGAAGCAGAAACCTGAGGAGATTAGACTCAGACAAGCAAGTTTGGACAACTGTAGATACGCCCGAGGACTAGCCAGAGTTCAACAAGCCCATGTTCTGGGCTCTGGGAAGAGCACAAGTCAGATTCAGAAGACATCAGATAATGAAGATGGTGTAGGGGAACTTCTCAGAGTGTGGGAAAGGTGATAACCGAATAAGGAAGGAGAGGGAACTGATTACTCTACCAAGTCTGAGGGGAGAAAAAGCATGAAGAATTTGCTTGGTACTCGATATTTTTGAGGAAGAATCCTTCTCAGGTAACTGTTTCAGTACCCTTTGGTGCTTGGACAGGTGAAGTTTCTGAGGTAGAGGGGGAAGAGGAAAGGGAGGAGAAGCTGGCTATCTACTTACCATTAGCTGCTTGGAGACCAGAGGATGAGGGGGCAGAGGTTTTGGCTTTCTCGAATGTGGTAGTAGCAGGGGATGGGGGCATCAGGAACAACAATCGGAGCAGGCTGCAAGAAAACTTAAGGGCTTGGCAGATTCAGGGGACTTCATTTTCTGGTTTTGATTTAGAGGCTCTGAAGTTATTCGAGAACATTGAGACGAGGTGACGTCAACCAAGATTGGGGGGAAGTAACAGAGGGACCCCTACTAGAAACGGAGGGTCTAGAGAATTGAAGAGGCTTGAGAGTTTTGTGAACTATGATCCAATAAGGGAAGGGGGGAAGGGCTTTCTGGGAGAGAAGGTGGCTGGGGGGCTGATTTGTTTTTAGTTCTCTATGAAGATAAGAATTATGTCTTGGCATGTGAGGGGGTTTAGTGACCCCAATAATAGGGATGTGGTTGAAGCATCATTAAAGAAGTGGAAAGACGGCTTAGTTTATTTACAATAAACAAAAATTGAAGAGGTGAATATTGAGTAAGTGAGGAGCTTGCGGAGTGGAAGGTGGGTTAATTGGGAATTTTGGAGGGCTGCGGGCACAACAGGTGGCATTCTTGTTTAATGGGACGCAAGGCAGTTTGTTAAGAAGGGAGTGAAGGTTGGTATATTCTCTGTGTCCTGTTGGTTTGAGAATATGTAAGATAGGTTCGCTTGGGTCTTCTCAGGTGTTAATGGCCCTGGTAGAGATAGAGCACGGGAAGGCTTGTGGGAGGAACTTTCACAAGTTTGTATTAATTGGAGCTTGCCTTGTTGTATTGGAGGGGACTATAATGTGATTAGATTTCTAGATGAATGTTTGGGGTATACAGAGATTAGTGGTTCTATGACGAAGATTTCGAACTTTATTGCTTCAAAGGAATTGATGGGCTTGCCATTGGTTAGGGGTAGGTTTACCTGTTACAACAGTAGGGAGGTGCCTTCCATATCTAGAATTGATCGCTTCTTAATCTCTTCAGCTTGGGAGGAGCATTTTCTAGATGTGGTTTAGTCTTGTATTCCTAGACCTGTTTCGGATCATGTCCCGATTGTGCTTGACAGTGGTGGTTTGAGAAAAGGGCCTAGTTCTTTCAGATTTGAGAACTTGTGCTTGAGAGAGGGGTTTGTTGAGATGGTATCATGACTTCTTGTTCATGGAACATAGTGGCAAAGTTTTTTCCATTTGAGTGCTGGGTGAAATGGCTATGATAACCTCCGTGGTGTTTGGTAAACTGACCTTGCATGATATGTTCTAGCTTCTGGACACTTCGTCTATTCTTTATGTGAGATATTGGAAACGATTTTTCCATTTGAAAAAAGAAAGTATGGCCCAAAATCCACTGCACTTGTTGCAATAAACTTGTTAACTTAGTTCCATTGAACTTGCATGCATGTAGGAAGGATGGGAGAGATATAAAGGGAAGTGCATGTGAAATGAAGATTGCTCTTAAAATTTCTCAAACATCAGCAACTATGTTTGCTGGCTTTTGTTTTTCTGTCACTTTGGTATCTTGTTCAAGCATTATCTTCTTGAGTCTTTTTTATCATGTTATTATGTTTGTTTTAACATAATTCTTGTCAGTAGAAGGTGCTTTTGCTGCAACAGTCATCTAGGTGAAATTCACGCTTCATTTCTCCAATAAATTTTCAACTTAGTGGCTGTTGTTTTATATTTGCAGATCCCACCTTGAATGTACTCACATCTGGTCCCTATGGTGTTATATTTTCTTCATTTGTACCCTTCTATCTTGACATTCCAGTTTCAACGCGGTTCCGTGTATTTGGCCTCCGCTTCTCAGACAAGTCTTTCATATATTTAGCTGGTCTTCAGGTAATCGAAATTCTACTGTGGCAATATTCTCGCACATGGGCTAATTCAAAATGCATAAAGATTCTTTGCGTCTCCCCTCCCGCTCCACTTCCGTTGCTCTCATTCTTTCTTCATCTTAACTTGAGTTTGTGTCTTGCAGCTTCTTTTGTCGTCCTGGAAAAGATCTATTTTACCAGGAATATGCGGCATCCTCGCTGGTTCCTTATATCGTTTAAATGTTTTCCGCATCCGCAGGCTGAAGGTTATGTCCTGTTCTGTATCTTTTTTAAATTTGCATACCTTATTTTTTATTTGCATACTTACATTATCAAGAATATATATATTTTTATATATATTTGCACAGTTAAATGTCATCCTAGTTTGCATGCAAACTCAGTAATCTGTGTTGGTTAGGAGCAGTCAAATCTCTTTGAGCAGTGCAAGAGGATAGAGTTTGCTGCTCAAAAGTTAAGAAGCTAAAGTGACTTTGTGCCATTGTTGATGCTATATGTTTGCATAAATGGATGCATGGGTAAGAGGAAACCGCATTGCATCTGAGTTGCAGACCTGAGTACAAGATTTCAATCATCGAAAGGTGGGTCATTTTTAAGAGTGGATACACTCCTAGGTGGGATGGCAAGCGCGTGGGTTGGGTATAGGTTACACCTCCCATCCCCATTTATCTAGAAAAGACTACTCATCCCATCCTGAATCTAAGCAGGGAAGAATATTTTTATAAGTAGCGTGGGTTATATAAAATAAGAATTTAGAAGTTTTAACTGGGTTCAATGATTTTAATACAAATGTTTGAACCACCACAATACAATGTGCACCATGTGGCACACCTTAAGCCATGATAGAATCCTCAGAGGGCTTTAGCAGCTTTGCGTTGCATGAAACAAAGGATGAGGTTTGTTTTCATATAGAGTGTGATGCCTCTTACTTCTTTTGACTTCCAATGTGGATTTAAGTTTCATTGGGAAATTCAGAGATCGTTAGTGCAAAACTACATTGTTTAGGTTCTGAAGCCTATTTTTGTCATAAATCCTTGTCCATCGGTCTTGTAAAGGAAACATAAAAGCTTTATGTAGCTCATACAAGTAAATAATTCCAAGAGAATTTGTAAGCCGAAGGTAAAACGTCTGAAGTTTTTTAAAGGGCTCCTATTTGGGCTGGTTGAGCAAAACCCATCTGCATCCCAAACCTGAGGAGTGTTACCCCTCTGAGCCCCATCCCCGCCCCTACCCCATTATGAGGCATCCCATCCCCATCCCAATGAAATTCGAGGCAAATTGCCATCCCTACTCTAATTTAAGAGTGCTTACTCCAAGAGTTACGTGCTGAAGATTCAAACACATGATATATTTCTTGTTTATCTGCTCTTCTACAACATGGACTATTGTTTTTTCTGTTCTACTAATTCACTTATCAAGGATTCACATTTCCTTAAGAATATTGGAAAGAAGTGGAGTTAAGTTATCAACTTAAAAGGTGGGTTTTGAAAAAGTTCAACTTTTTATTTTTTCACAATCCTATTTGCCTAGGTTGACATTGCTTAAGCCCAGTAGGTTGACATTGCCAGAGATCAGTGTGATTATCTTTAGGTTATGCATGATTATACAACTATTTTTCTTGTTTTCAGTTTCCAGACTTCATTGCCTCATTCTTTTCGCGGCTTTCATGGCCATCCATGGGGAGCACGGTACTTGCAGCACCAAGTAGAAATGTTCAGAGAAACATACCATCCTACACAGCTCGCCAAGTGGAGGCAAGCACATTTTTTTATTGGCTTATAGTTATATGTATGAATTCACTTATATATATATATGTATGTCTGTAGTTTCCTGTCAATTCAATAATATATGTATATCTGTATGAAAAAAGGGAAAACAAAACAATATTTGGCTTCCTTCCCTTTTGTTTTTTCCCCCCTTCACAGCCACTAGGGGTGGGGTTGGAGTTCCAATTGGAATAGTTGATTTGCATGCAAGAGAGATACATCTCAGATTCATACCTTAGGCCTTTCACTGGAAGCTTGCACATAAATACTACGTGTAAGCCTAGTATTTGGCAAGAGACTGGTTATAGTCAGTACGTGTATAAATAAATTTGTCAGACATGAATTCATGCATTTGCTTTACGTAAGTACAGCATTTGTCCCAAGCTGTTGTAGCTATGAGAGTTTTGGTGTTATGTTCTCCCGTTTGCCTTCTATACCTGAATTTATGATTCAACTGAGTCTTAAACCATTTCATACCAGGATGAGATTTTTCTTAAACTTGGAAGCATTACAAATGCATATTGTCATGGTGAAATTGTTTGCATAAGATACTAGTTCAGCAATAAAGGGAAATTCATAAATTTCACATTGATATCTACTAAGGATTTGCGCTGTCTTGTGTGGAATGAAATAGAGTTTTATGCCTGTATTTCTTGGAATCTAAGAAGTAGAGACACTTTTTATAGGATGCCATATCTATGTCGGACATTGACAATTGGTTGACCCTCCTTGACATGTGTCGTAGACACATCTAAATGTGTCATATTATTTTTAGGATGGAAACACTTCGGACACTTGGGGGAACACGTGTTCGTTGCTTACCTAATTTTTGTTTTTATTTTTATTTTTATTTTTTTGATAGGTAAAGAGAATATATATATATATATATAGAAGAGGTACCAAGGGGGTACCACGCATGTACAAGAAAATTATGGTTTTTTTTTTGATACGTAAAGAGAATATATATAGAAGAGGCACCAAGGGGGTATCATACATGTGCAAGAAAAAGGGTAAATTACACAAACCTCCCTTCACCATTTACAAAAATACAGGGACTTCCCTCAACCATTTCAAAATTACACTGACCTCCGTTACTTTTGAAGTGTATTAACAAATTCCCCCATCCATCTAATGTTAGATAAATGGCATTAATAGAAGTGATAAAAAGATAACACCACCCTTGATGTTTAAAACTTGGCCCTCCCAAACTAGAACCACTATGAAATCAGTTCACTAAAACAGATCAACTACAAAATTATTGCTTTGTGTTTGTTGCTATGGTGTGCTCAGATCTATTATGAAGCGCAGGGTAAAGGGATTTAGTTTAGTTGCTATTGTGAACATTTTTAGGGTTAATTGATCGTCAAAATCGACGATCTCAATCAATTCAGCGAAATTCGTTGTGGGTTTTGGTGGGTTTTACTGGGTAAGGGTGAGGGGGTTGGTTGTGGAGATATGGATGTGGGTTTGGGGGAAAACTTTGGGGTTGGCTGTGGTAGTGGTCAGGGTGGGGCAGAGGTAGGTGCTGACGGTGGTACTAGTGGTTGGGGTGGGGGAGAGCTAGGTGGTGGCAGTCTTGGGTAGGAGAGGGGTGGCGGTGGCTCAGGTGGGTGAGGGGTGGAAAGGGGGAGGAGCTGTGGATGGTGTGGCTGCAACCATAGATGCGCTGTGTAGTTGCAGAAATTAAGAAAGAAGGTGGAAGGGAATAAGAAGGAAGCAAATAAAGAGAAATGTATTACATCGGGTTTTTTTGTTGACATTTTACACCTTGAACGAAAGGGAATAATAGGCATTTTGTTATATTATTTTACTTACCTTATCACTTTCTGTCTTAACAATAGACTAGTTGGACAGAAGGGGCAATCTGTTAATACATTTCAAAAGTAAGGGAGGTCAATGTAATTTTGAAATGGTTGAGGGAAGTTACTGTATTTTCGTAAATGTTGAAAGGAGGTTTGTGTAATTTACGCAAACAAAAAACTAGATCCTGTTTACATCTTGCTATTCGAAGGACTTCACAAATTGCAAAAATGGGTCTGAGGTAAGTGTCAGCCCCAACTGTAAACCAACTATACAGAAGAGATAACAAATGACTCAAAGCTTGAAGAGCAGAGCTTCAACTCATCAAGATTATGTTTACCCCAAATGATCCACGTCAGTGCATGTAAAACCACAGATGAAGCCTTTTTGTTCTTCTTTCCTGCTCTGTCTCCATTCCTTGACAAAACAAGCTCCCTAGCAGCTTTGGTGAACACCCAAGACAGACCTGTTTGCCCAAAAGATCAAATACAGAAGCTCTTCAGCCACCAAGCAATGAAAAGAAGGTGATTAACCGATTCCCTCTACTTGGCACATGTAACACCAGTGGTTGTGAATCTGCTTCCTCTTGGTCAAATTATCAATGGTAAGAATTTTGCCACCCATCGCTATCTAAACAAAGAAAGCGTCCTTAGACAAAGCTTTGGGCACCCACACACCTTTTCAAGGGAAAGAAGGCCCATCCTGACCCTCCAAAATTTGCTAAAACTACCTCACCTCTGAACAACTGGACTTCGATCTCAACTATCTAATTGATACTGGACTCTCCGCAGTAAGAGGGATCAAATAAAGAGTGCCTAACAGGTCCACCAACTCCCCTACATTCAGGACACCTAATATCCCAAAAAACTTGAAAGCCTCAGTCTTCAAATAATCACAAACTGACACTCCCTTGTCGCGCAACACCCAAGCTATGGCCGGAAAAGCATCAAAACAAGTAAGCAAGCAGCTGGACCATGCAGCGAACCTGTCAACCATAAGCGACAACTCTGATTTCTAAAATATGCATTCGACAAACAGTGATTGCATTTACAAATTGAACTTTTAGTATTCATGGAAACTTATAGCTTCATATTGTTAACAAATTTATTAACAAACACAAAAAATTTACAAAATAAAAAGATCCCCTTATGAGTCCTTTTAAGAATTTTTGTTATGTATAATATTTTCATATCTGATTGCTTTTTGTTGTGAACTTATAATCATCTCTGCATAAAGATTAATGCTCACACCTGAACATCATGATTGTTTCGTAGCTCATTCATTAAGAGGCAACTTAAGCACGACGCAAATCCTTCACCAGATATTTTGTTAATCAGAAATGAGATAAAAGAAATGTTTAACTGTTTGCCATTATATCAAGTATCTAAGTTGCAACTCTTAAACTGCAGCAACACTATGCAGTAAGAGCGACCTTTTGCACAAGCAATGCTAGTGTATATGCTGTAATAGAGCATTAAGTTAATCAATTAAGAAGGGATTTTTATTATTTATTATTTCATTTTGGCCTATATCTAGAATTCCAAACTTGCTCAGATTGTCAAATTTGCATAGGACCAATATGGCAACATATACCACAAACCCATTACAATACAAAGCTGAATACTACAATCATAAAATAATATGTAGTACACTACTAGAATTTACCCTTTCAATGGAACTTAAGTGGACTCACATAGCAGATATGACTCCAAAAGCGGACCCTCGCTCCATTTCCCACTACAAAATGAATGTGAAACCTAAAAGCACAAACCTGTGTTACCATAATACTGGTACAAAACGGTGAATTTAGAGATCCATTGCGATCTCAAACTTTTTCTTATTTATTTCTTTCAAGATCACCTAACAAGGAAAAACAAAATCAAATATATGAACCAAAATATAGGGGGAATAGAATTTTGGTGTAACAATATGCAAAAATGGGCCATAATGCTCCTAGAATTTGTTTTTAGAAGATTAACTAGAAAAAACATGGGTTATATTTTATTAAACGTCTAATTGTTAAAAGAAAATTATTTTAGAAGTACTTTAATTCTAACAGTATAATTTATATAAGTCTACCCCTAGTGTACCATATTTTAGAATATGTGGCGTACCTTGTTCCTATTCCACATACGTGAACGATTCGAGTTCCAAGTAAATAGGTACAATCTGTGTTCCAATCCACCAAATGATACTTGCCACCCCACAGAACTCCCGCTACAACTTTTCAAGTTTCTTGGCTACTACGCAAGTATAGGAAACAAATAAATAGAATAAGTGGGGAGACTAGAAAGAGCTCTCTTGACCAACGTATTTCTATTCCCTTTTGATAGGGATTGCCGCTTTTAACCCCCCAAGCACTTCTGAAATCTTTCCACCACGAGATCCCAAGCATGCTTAACTTTGAAGGAGGAGCCTAACGGAAGCACCAAACTGGTAGAGGCAAGGATTGCAAGGACTCCACCTTACAAACTAGAATGGAAGCTAGGGTTCCCACATTAAGCACCTCTCCTATACGCATTACAAATGGCTTTCTGAGATTCATTTTGAGATCGAAATCGCTTCAAAGTAAATCATGAAACACCTTAAGTAAGACTACTTGAGCATAGATCACCATTTTGTACAAAAAAAATTCATCCCCTTCTCCTAATGAAAAGCCCCATAAACCACCCTCAGCCCTAACCCCTCTCACCCCCCCCCTTCCCCACCTCCCCCACCCACACCACCCCCCCCCCCCCCCCCCCCGGTGGGCGATTGTCAAAACACTTACCCTGCCCCAGCATCAACACCCTTACCTCCCTCTTCCCCTACTACAACACTTCCCTTAACCTCTATACTACCATTGCATTCCCCCAACTTCTACCACCAACCCACATGTCCCCATCTTATCTTCTCTAGAACACCCTTACACCCAACCTTTGTGTCAACAAAACACACCTCATCCCTCTCCATCAACCCATAATCCTTACAACGAGAAACCCACACACCACCACTGACCAAATTATAGAACATACTTGGGCCATCCCGTTGCGGCTCACCTTGCTCACAGGCTGGTCTAGGCCACAGGGAACTACTTTGCGTGCTGAACCTTTGGCTGAGCAACCAATCTCCCCTTTAGAGACAAAGTTAGCCCTCTAAAGAGTAGGTTTGGCAACGGGTTGGGTATGGAATGGGTTTGCTTAAACCCTATCTCGATTTGGAAAAGCCTCGCCTACACCTTGTCCCATACCTGTTATGGGTCAAATTAACCCTCCTATGTTTTATTTTTTATTTTTTATTCACAACACAAAATATTTTGCTAATCTCATATTTTTCTAAAGAACCATTAGTTTACATTATAAGAGGTATACAATGCTTTGTTATTTAAGCTTTATATATATAGTAAGTGATATTTTGTGTATTGTTATAATAAATAAGTGTATTCTAATCTTTTTGGTACATAATTGGGTTGGGGTTAGGTTTTATTCTTTCTCCCCCACCTCGTCCCACACCCGCTTAAGGTTTTGTCCTTTACTCCATAACCCACCCCTAGCCATTTTATTAAACTCTCAGCCCCTTCCTATTAGGGTTAAGGCTGGACTCGCTTCTCTCGGTTCAAATTGCCATCCCTACTAAAGAGTCTTTACCCCCTTGAACAACATAGGATCAATTATGAAGCCCAAACCGAGCGAGAAACCTAGACCTTCTAAAAATTTCAGCATTGGGCATAACACCCTTTGCTAACTCAACCCCATGTCTAGAGTTAGTTGTTACCTGAGAGGCCTTAGACCACCTCAAAATCGCCCCCTTTTGATAGGGAGACCTAACCGCCCTCATCCCCCTCCATCGGTTGAGCCCCATGCACTAACACCTTTTCAGTGAGTTCCACGCACCAACACCTTTGTTTTCTTCGATTTAACCTTCACCACTGGAACACTTATGATGTGTTTGGGTTAAGGATTTGGTGAGGGAAAAGAAAAGGGAAGAGGATTTAAAATTTCATCGTATGTTTGGCTGTTAGAGAAGGTGGAGGGTAAAAGAACATAAAAAGAAAAGATGTAAGGATTTTGAATTTCTCATTTTATTTTTTTTCCCCCATCGTTTTCTTTTCCTTTTCTTTTCACTTGATAAATCCGGATTCTAGACATAGCATTAGAGATCTTCTTACTTTGGCCATAGGTGTGAAATCCACTCTGGCCTCATATTCCGCCCAATCAAAAACTCCAAAGTTGACGGACCCACCCCAATTTGAATGGCTGCCAGGATCCTACGCCCACCTCCCCAAATGCAAATCCTTACCCATCTAAAGTGCAAACGATTTTTTGTTTTGGAATCCGCGCTAACGAAACCCCCAAGGGAGTTCCAAAATATGAACCTAGACCTCATTTGGGGTAAAATCCAGTTGGAAACAATTCCCCATTAAGGCCCACCAATCAAGCAACAAATGATACTCCTCAAACAATCAAACTGTGGCTAGACTTGAATCGATTTGGCATCTGTCACAACCTAAGAAGCATGGATAAGGACATGGGTACGAACATGAAACACGACAATTTTAAAAAAAATAAGGACACGGATACAGCGGCGATACGGCAAATAATATATATTTTATATATTTTACTAGTTATATATATAAATGTAACATTCACAAACCATCAAAAATATGAAAAAATAATACTAAAATTCAACTTGAAAAACACACTCAACCCCGTAATTTAATCATAATTTAACTTAAAACATGGTGAAAACAAGTTTACAATTTAAACTTGCAATGTGTTTCATATGCGTTTAAGTGATAGATACGTGTCTCTGGTATGTTTATTGAAAAATAAATAAACAAAAATGTAGGATATGCCAATTGGCGTATTCGACACGTGTTCTGGTATGTTCGAGAAGTATGTATGTTTGAGATGTGTTCGACACGGATACGATACGTTCTTAGAAGTATCAATACCGTCTAGGTCACAACTACCTCTTCCCAACCTGTAAAGGTCTACGGGAGCTCTCTTCAAATGGCCCATCACCTCAACACGACGACGGGTCCACTTCTTTCGTCTTAGTCTCCTACAATACACACTGCTTCAACGACCAACTGGGGATGATGGTCACATCCAGGAAGGACCTTGGACACACCTTCCCAAATTGCCTAGCTGATTCAATGCTACAAACGTTAGAGAAAAGACGAGTAACTCCAAATGACCCCTAACCTCCCACCTCTACCTCTAGCACACAAATCTTTTCTTTTCTCGTTGGAGAAAAGACGAGTAACTCCACAAACCTTCCCCCTATTTTTAGGCCCCCCACTCTAGTTTGCCCAGGAAGCCATCTCTACCACAAGTGAGGTGCCTCTTAGTTTCCCAACCACCCAAGAGACCTCCGACCCCAACAGAGCCACTAACATTTTCGCTCCTCTACCTTGTTCTATAACCATCACTCTTGACTCACCAACAACGAAATCAAAGGTTCTCTAGCCAAGTTGGATGATCCTCCTCTGATCTTTCCTAGCCTCGAATCTTGATCACATCATCACACAAATAAAATACATTGCAAGTTTGAAGAAGATGACTTGGGATTCAATGAAAAATATAACAATGTGAATATATACCTATTAATTGCTCATTCTTTATACTTCCTTATTTTAGAAATTCTAAAACCAAAAACTTATTTATGGATAGAGCTTTTTGAAAAATTATGATTTTTGTTCACAGTTCATACTTCTTTTCCAAAATGTAGAATGTGAAATAAACTTTTATTGTTCTGATATAATAAAATAAAAATATATTTCTAATGTAAAAAATGAAGAAATAGTTGTTATTTTCATTTATTCATACAAAAATAAATATTTTATTTGTTGCCGCATCGTGTCCTGATATTTTGAAACTTCTTATCTGTATGTCCGTGTTGTGACATATCCATGTCTTTATCTGTGCTTCTAAGTTTTGAGAAGTAGAAATTTCATTTCGTAGAAAGTGACATCTAACTTTTGCCTCAGGGTATGTGTGTAGCGTTTGAATACTATTGTTGGAATCATTCGTTTGTATTCCAGGACAGATTGCTTGCCATTTCGCGACAGAAAACTTAATTTTTGAACGATGCATTCTCTTGCCAGTGAGGCAGGCTCTTGCTGCCTATGCATAATTTCATTTAGAGCAAATTGCATCTTATTAGTAAAGTAAATGATCATTTGATTGATATCTGCTAACCATTCATCTATTTGGCATTTGCCAAAACAATCCAAGCAAAAGGAAATGGTGGCCGTTCAAAAGAAGAGTTTGATTGTCAAATGAGGGTAAAACAATCTTTGGTTTACGTAAGTGTGTTGAACTTACAACTCTCACACCCCTAACATTAGGGAAGTTACTCTATGTACATCTCTGAGATGTATAAACTCTATATGGGCATGTTATTTCTTTTAAATTTATTGTGGTTTTCTACGGTGGTTTTCTGTCAGCCATGAACACATGCAACCCCAAGGACTAAGACATGTTTGTAGGCAATAGTTATACATAGATTCTAGAAGCGTTTAGTTTCAATTAAAACAATATCAAACAAGCATCTCCAATGTTGAATGTCAGTCGTCTCTAATCCCGGGTTTTATTCTCTTATTTTTTTATTTTTTATTTTCCTTTATGGTGGGGCCAGTCCTTCATGAATATGTGGGTGTTGGGAGCTACTTTGCCTAAATAAAGCTGGAGCGCTAGTATGTATCACATCCACCCTCCCACTTGGACCACCCAAGATTTTTGGGACTCAAAACTAGGTAATGGCTTTCATTTTGTTGTAACTTTCTGATGAAGAGAGATATTTCAGGGTCTGTCCAGAATCACAATTCTACGTCACACGTCTAGCTGATAAGAATTCTTTCAGAAATGCTAAATATCATTGGCTAGTGATTTATCTTACCCACTTATAGTTGAGCTTTGTTTTCTAAACCAAGATGTGCAAACTTAGAAGCAAATCAAATGTACAATAATCATGTGAAACTTTCAGCCCATCCAGTTGAACTGTGGTGCATGATTTTAGAAAGCCTGAGCAGCACAGCTGAATCAGGTGTAAGTTTGGAGATAGTGGTATTCTCCCTAGGAATGGTAATGGGGTGGGTTTGGTACGCATTAGGCTAAACCCTATGTCGCCCCTAATAGGAAAACTCCACCCTACATCCCGTTTCAAACCCGTGATGGGTTGAACTTTTGCACTTGGCTCCTGTTCCCACTTAAGTTAATCGGGGTTCGGGTTAGAACGGGTTTAACCAATATAAAATTGCAAAATGAAAATATATCTCTAAAAATAAAAAATAATACAAATTATACAAACACTAATATAATATATAATTGAGAAAGAAATAGCTTAAAACTCAAGAATAAGAAGTAACATTAAAACTCTAATATTTACTTATATACTGGAAATATGTTGTATAATTAAATATAATATGAGTATTTAAGGATTTCATAATTAATCCGAATGAGTTGGGGTGACCACCTAAACCTACCCCATCCCAAACCCGAATCTGGTTTTGTTGTTTTCCCCATACCCTACCTCTAACCCGTCCTTCGTACTCCAAACCCTTCCTATTTGGGGCGGGGTGAAGCAGAGTTTGGGTTTATCAGGTCCAATTGCCATCCCTAATTTCCCTTACTGTTTCCCATGTTAATAAATGGTCACTCTTTTCGGAGCCACTTAAATAGGAATCTGAACAAGGTAATTTGCAGTTTTAGTTTTGTGAACACCCCATTCATTCTGGTAGGCAATGAAAAGTTTGCATTTGATATTAGGATATTCCTTCACATATTTTGCTTTATGAACACCAGATAAAATACTATTGCGACCTATGATTTCTGGGCTCAGATACTGGTGTCGGGTGCGGTTACATGTCTAAGTTTGAATTCATCTAATTCTCAAGTCCATGGACTCTTGGTCAAAGCTAAATTTCATATTTCTTAATTACTTATTTTACTTTTTTAAGGTAGAATGGTGCTTATAAACTAAAATATAGCATTTCATGCATAAATGGAAGTCTTATGTGTAGTTATATAGTAAACTCAATTTCTTATACATAATTGTTGAATGCATGTCTAACTAGTCATATCAAACTCATATCTCATACTCTTATTCGAGTGTCGAGTGTCGAGTGTCAACATGGGTATTTCATAAACTTAGAAGAGTCCAGGTAACATAAATTGTGACTGTTCTTTTTTCTGCATATCTGTTCCTTCAATTAGATACATTGTTTTTGTTCAATTTCAGGGAAATTACCCTGCTCCGATGTCTTCCACCGTAGAGCCACCAGAGGATTCTATTGCTACATTGGTTTCGATGGGTTTTGACAGGAACTCTGCCAGGCAGGCACTTATACAGGGCAGAAACGACGTAAATGCAGCAACAAACATCCTTCTTGAAGCTCAGTCGCACTAAATGAAAATAAAAAAAGATAACCTGGATTTGGAATCAGCGGAGATAGTCATCAAACAAAAGTTACTGATTTCTAGGATCACATTGGTCTGCTGCTCTAGGAACCCATCGAGGCACTCAAAAAGTAAATTTTTCTTCAGGGTTTTCTCTTTTCTTATTGTCCCTCTGTATTCCAAATCTTAGCTGTCAGTTTCATGCTAGCTATTTGCACAATCATATTACCCTTCAAATTAGAAGGCCGTAACTTTCACCATTTTCAACTATGTCTTCTTTCAAAGATTAAGATATGTATAGGTGCACTTTCAAGCATGCAAGCTTTTAAGCACAGGGTACCGATGAACGTACTGGCATGTTTGTAAACTGTTGACTACTGTGACCAATTTGCTGCACAGAGTTGGGTTGTCTTACCTGCTTTGAAAGCCTCTCCTATATTGAGATTCAAGTTTTCTTTGGTTCCTTTATTGTTAAAGAAATTCGATGGTGTTTGACCTAGTTTGAGACGCGATAGGATTTAATCTATGTTTTAGGAAATGGAAATCAACAGGACGAGGCCTATTCTCTTGGGAGAATGACAAATATTCTTTGAAAGAAGACAACATCATGTCTGGGACTCGTTACAGAGGTGGCATGTTGTGCCAGTCAAATATTGAAATTATAATGATTATATTCATACGGGAGAATGCAAGTAGACATTTTTTTTTTTTCCCTTTATATTGTTTCTAAAATCCTGGCTTTTTTGTTTGTTTATGGCTTTGACGCTGTTATGAATATTTGTAGCTACCCACTCTGTGATAGTGGAGAATGGATGCCATTACTAATGGCTTGAGAGAGTCCCACGAAAACAGTGTGGTACATGAAGATTTGTGGACTTGCCTTCTACAGTACAGGTAGGTGTGCTTGCCCTTGTCTTTAGCATTATAAGTTGACGTAGCCACCTTCTCCCTGAAGCAATAAACAAGAGATATATCTATCTCGTACTCATTGTATTGAGGAAAGATCTCCACTGGTCTGATAGGATTTGATTGGCCTGGTATGTGTTGCTAAGTCGTTTTTTGATGTTCTGGGCGTGCTTTGGTTTACACATGTATGTGTGTTTATATATCAATATATTATGCAAGTGACTCAATGCACAGGCTTTCCATGGAAATCGAATAGATTGTCAAGTGTTAGGAAAGTTATTATTTCTGTTATTTTGAAAATTAGGTCAATCAACGTATTGTTGTTTTCAATATCCTAAAATCTAGGTTGATTAACATAAAAATAAGATCATGTGTTTACTTATAATAAATAGGTTGGGCGTTGTCATGGTTTGTTGGACCTACTTGGATAATTTCTCTATATGCAGAAATGTGGGAGTTTATGATTTGGGAAAGTTTTTTTATTTTATTTTTGAGAAGTTAATAATGAACAAAGAGAAATACTAAGGCTCCGTTTGTTTTCGGGATGAGAATATGAGAGATAAATAATACTGTGGAATTAAAAATGTGGTGATGGGTGATAAGTAATACTTGATGTAATGAGAGATTACTCATATTACGTTTAGTTATAATGAGATTATGATGGGATAAGTAATGTTATTTTGTTAAAATATTACATTAAAAATTAAAAAAATTAATAGAAAATTTAATTTTAAATTATAATGTAACTATTTAATATTACATTAACCTATTATAATAATAAAAAAAGAATAAAAATGTTATTTTTGAGCTTATCTCAAGAGAGGGGATAAATAATATCATTTTTTTCATAGTATTATTTATCTCTCATTTTGGGGGATTAATTGTCCTAAATTGATTTTTCATTTTGTGTCAATTTTTTATCCAAACGCTTCATTTGTGGATCTCACATGATTGCTGATCCAATTTTTCATGCCATATATTGTAAACAAACATGATTGTAAGTGAATTATGTTATGATTTGTTGCATGAGAATGACTACTGTATCTTAAAGGTACCACTAGAACTAATCATACTTATCGCTTGAGTTGATAACACAGTTATTGCTTAATGTAATAATAGTTATTATAAAATGTGATTATATTGTGAAAATCACCGTTCACATTTGTTGTAATTGCCATTCACATTTGTGATAATTGCTAAACACCTCAAATTTTTCAAAAATTCCCATCGAATGGTCAATCTTTTTCTGTTTTTTGATCGAAAAGCTGATATTGCAATGTACCAATACCTTAAAAACCTTGGAAGGTACCGGAGAAATCCCCTTGCTTCATTAGTTCATTGAAAGTAGTACAAGAGAGGTGTTAAAATTGACACCCATTAAAAAAAGAAAGAAAGAGGGAACGCCTACGATACTTTAGAGGTACCGTACTTAGATGATAGTTACCACTTAAACTAATCATAATTGTAATTATTCTTAAACTTATCACAATTACTATCATTACAATTATCAGAAAAGGTGATCACATTTAGGGGTGTTCATAGGTTGGGTTGGATTACGGATTAGGTAGTGACCCATTAATCAATTAGTCAAAGTCAGGTTTAAAAACATTGGAATTGATTTGACTCGGTTTGGATTCGGATTGCGTTAGAAGTTCATCTCTTATTGTTAAAAAAAAAAGTTAATAAGTATTGAAATAACAAATAAATGAAAGCACCTAGTAAAAATTAATATACTATTAAAATTTAACAATTACATACGGGTTCGGATTGGTTGAGCAGGTTGGGTCAGTTTTAAGTAGTGACCCATTAATCGAACTGCTAATATTAGGTTCACAAATATTGGAATTGATTTTAATTCCGTTTGAGTTCAAGTTGATTCGGGTTGGGTTTGGGTCGGTCGGATTAGTGGGATGGATGAATTTTTAAAACACCCTAACTGTCTGTACGTGTTTAATGTAAAAAAAAAAATTGTCTTTTTTATTCTTATTTTAGTAATTTTTTTTATGATAGAACGCAATAAGTTATATGGCCATAACATGCACTCTTTCATAATTTTATCTTCAAGGATGGGCTATCTAAGGGTGTAACGCGAGTCACGCAATTCTTCTAATACAGTGGATGGCTACGCTTTAGTCAGCGAATTGGAAGTCAATTCTTCTAAAATTTACGAACTTAAATGGCATCTTCAAACTTTAATTTGGATCAATAGTTGATTGTCAAGTGTATTGTTATAGTATTGAAACACATAATAACACCTCTTTTATTAACATTTTACATAAAAAACTTTTGCAAGTTCGTAAGGAAATAACTATTTATTTATTTTAAATACCATAAATTTAGGTATTTGTGAAGAAATTGATGAATAATGAAGTAAAAAATTATTAAAAAAATGTGTATGTCTATGCATTTATTTTTTTAAATGTATTATTGTGTATTTGTATGTGCACTTTAAAGAAGCTCTTGCTATTAATTAAGATATTTTTACAAATGAAATTTTTGCAGTCTGACTCTTGTGTTTCAGCTCTTGCACCCGCACCCACACCCACGTTGCCACTTGATTACTTAAATCACAAATGGGTCCTAAAATATTTTTGCCAGCTTGTATAACTATGTTTTACTTTTCCAATTCATTATTTGATAAAGTAGTAGACATAATAGTGAGGATAAAAGACTTGACATTATTTCGCTAATAATTGTCATTTCTATGTCATGGAGAAAATTAAATATCCAGTATTACAGTGATACCATATCTATCACAAACTAATAAAATAAATTACATGAGAATATTAAAAACCTCATCTTAAAAAATGTTACATTAATTAGTTTTGTAGTAGTATAGAAGAAAATATCTCAACCAACACTGTGATTTTAAGAAACTAAACTAGTCATTGGCTGGCTAGCACGGCATGTCAATCAGATGACATAGTACCACTGCTACCCTAAATTTTTTCAAGTGCGTGAGTTACCTATCATCCATTGAGAAGCTATAAGCCTTATTAATTTAAGCTAGCAACAGAATTTAGCTTCATTTTGTAGATTACATTTGAAATGTTCTGCATATATCTAGATTCTAGAACATCAAAAGTCAAAGTTCAATTGGATTAGACAATTTGAAATGGTCACCCTTGCTACCCAATGACCTATTTCAAAAGTCAAAGTTCAATTGGTACATATATAAGAGAATTTTAAAAGGTCATCCTTGCTACCCAATGAATAAAAAGAAGTTATTTTCTTTTTTCTTTTTTAAACAAAAGTGAGCTTAGCCTCTCACCTTAGCTTCCAAATACAAATCTCTCTTTCTATTTTTGTCAGTTTTTTTTTTTTTTTTTTGAGTGTTTTAGTAGAGCTGAACACTCTCACCTAATCGCAAGACCTATAAATATTGTAAGAGAGTGAAATACGGTCAAGCAGTGCTCCAAGAGCGCCGACTAATTTCTCCACAACCTTGAGCATGACCTATGAGTGTTGTAAGAGAATGAGTATTGTGATTTCTTTTATTTTCCTATCGTTTCTCTTTATTTTTTTCACTCTCTCTCGATATGTCCAAAATCGAAGTACAATGTAAACTAATTTAATCAGCAGCATCGCATGTAGTAATTTGAACCTTTATGTTGCTATATTTTTTTTTAGGGAAGTTTCCTCAGGTAGCCTTTTTTGTGTATCTCTTTATATGGCTTAGCTTCTAAGTTTTCTAGTCCTTTTTGTTTTTCATTTTTGTTTTCTAAAAAATTGAAATAAAATCTTATATGTTATATGCAAATATATCATTTTGTTCTTTTAAATCAAGATATTAAACATATGTACACGTAACATTTGTGATGGTGAGAGAAGTGTAAAACACGACCTCATGAACAACCGAAATATCTGAACGAATCAATTGAGAACCATTATTGTCAAATGTACTCATTATTCCAACCTAATTAAACCAATTCTCTCCGTCCACATCATCACCAAGTTTTAGAGATTCCATTCTTCACATGGGCCATGGATTCACAAGTGGTCTCTTTTCTAGATTTATAAACTCTAACAAAACTTTATTAATATCTTCCAAAGATTACATAAGCTTTTTAATTTATGGTGGCACAAGAATCTATGTTTTTCTTATTCCCTCACTCAAAATGTTCTGCATTATTCAAGAATAAAACAAAATCCAAGTCATTGGGGAATAATTAAAGATAATCATCACAAGGGAATAAATTAGAACTAGTTCTGTTTAGTACTTATCTTGGTTCTAGTTTCGGTTCTGTTTTTTGTATTTTTAAAATAAAAAAAATCTAGAGATTACTTATATTTCTTGTTCTTAAAAAAAAAAAAAAATAGGACCATCGAAAACACTATTGTTTTCATATTGTTTTTATTTTTGTATGAAAACGATTCTGAAAACTTAGAAAATACTTTTTTAATGGTCCCTAAAACTGTGGTGTTTTTTAAAAAATTTCTTGAAAATAAGTTCCGAAACTGCCTTATCAAACGCAGTTTTAACAGAAATAGTTTTTAGAACTAATCTGCCAAACTCAATTCTGTAGAATTTCAAAAAATGAAAACAGAAAATAGAAACCGAAATCGTTATCAAATGGAGCTATGTTTCAATGGTTTCGAAAATTGAAATTAATAATTATGCAAATCATATTAAGAGGATTCCCATGTCAACTCTCAATTTTTCTTTATTGGATTTGACTTTTGTAGAATAATTTGCCAGACGTTTCCTTTATTATTATTATTAAAAAAATGCTATTCTTATATATAAAAAATCTCACAGAAATGATGGAACTATAACCATTTTGTAAGAAGAGTCATTATTTTTTTGTGTTTTATTGTAATAAAAGACTTTCATTCAACTATATTCTTCTATATAAAAAATTTGTATAAATTTTTTACTGGTATAGTATTATTATTATTATTATTATTATTATTATTATTATTATTAGGGGCACGAGTTATTTACACATACAACATTAAATATGGAGAGGGGGTGGAATTTAATGCATATGAGCTACGAATGCAAATATTCATAACACCAACAATATTAGTGAAGAACCTTGTATTTTTTACTTGACCAAATTATTTATATAAGAAAGAATCAAATCGTCAAACGTTTCCTTCAATCAAACTGTTGCTTAGAGGTGCTAAATGAAGCTGCTCTATGATTTGAATTGATGCCCACACAAGAAAAGTCATGTCATATACCACATTTTTAATGATAAATATTCAAGTAGCTCAAAAGGCTTATGCATTCCATGTGGATTTGTATTAAAATTTTTAAATTGACAATAAAATAGGATATGTTCTCGCCTTTGACCTTAATTCACATCACTTTCATCATCTCATCTTCAGGAGTTGGGGTAGCTTAAAGGTGAAAAAACAACTATAGCCAGTTCAGAAACTGTCCTGCCACTGACTAGCATAACATTAATTAAGTAGAATGTTTTCTTTTGTGGGTAAATTATACTTTTCACCTTTTCAATTTACGTTCAATTGGTTTGGCCAGTTCACAGAAAATGTCCACAAGAGATTAGTGCAGGATATATGCTAAGTATAATAACCTGGGCTATTAATTACCTTTTTTTTTTTTTGGCCCCCAAAACAATCACAAGTAAATTCTTTTTTTTATTATAGTTAGACCCCTAAATTCTCATATAATCTCATTAATATCCCTCGTGGACATTGTCAATTAGATAGACCAGTGATGGCTGGCGAAAAGATCAAAATGTAACTTTGACTGTAAGTGTAGGGAAATAAGGAATTAAATTCGGTGAAGTATAAAGTTGACAAGTGTAACTAATCTTTTTTCTTTTGGGTTTCAGGGAGGAATACTGGAATACATATGATTTTTACTAATTTCACTTCCCCCTTCTACTTAGCTCTAAAATCACATATACCCTATATATTTTAAAAAAACCTACAATACACCGCCTAAATTTTAAGGTAAAGTGCAAAATGCTAAGTAGGTTATGGACCAAGTTAAATGTTATAGATATCCTTTTCTTTGAATAAATTTATTTACCACATCAGCACTACGTACGTAACCAAAAAAATGAAAAAGATTCTTCAAGAGTTTCAAGTTTTACAAGTGCAGGACAAATACCACCAGAGAGAGAGAGAGTGAGAGAGAAGTTTTGGCACCATCACCGACCAACCTCTCTCTTCTCTATCACCAATCACCAGTCAGCATCCCTTTCTCCTTTTTCTTTTTTCCCTTTCTCTCTTTCTTCTTTCATGACTCAGTTCACCATGGCCGAGCTTAACCTCCTCCTCTTCCTTCTTCGGTAAACTACCCTCACCAACCATGGCTAAACCACAATCGCACCAGCCTTCTTTACCCCCTTCCTTTTGTTAGAATAAATGGGTGTAAACCCATTATTTTGTTGATCTTTGAGCCAATATAAATGTGGGACCCATGCATCCTTTGTGTCGGGTCATTAGTGCGTTAGATTCACCTCCGAGAGGAGATGAATCTAGACTATTTACTTGCTCAAATCCGTGTAGGATTGAATGAGTTATTGGCTTCCAAAGTCACCCCCTTGAATATGGGTTATGTAGTTGAAAGTGGGTTATCCCACATTGATTTCTTATGGGAAATAAGTTGTCCATATATAACCCAAGTTTAGAGTAAGGTTTGGGCCCCAAGGGGCACCCCACTTTTGTGAAAGGGGGAGGACCTATGGAACCCATGGGTTGACTCAATACTCCACACGCGCGCGCGCCGCCGCCCGTCCGGTTCGGGACGGGACGTGGGCGTGGGTTCGGTTCAAGTCTTTTCTTTTTGGACTAGGGTCGGAATTAAATTAATTAATTATTTTATTAATTAATTTTATATTAATTAATTAATTAATTTCTGACGGTTTGACCGAACAGATGTGACCGTTGACTGAACAGGTGTGTCCCTCCGGTAAAGGACTGTTTGGCTGCTGGTACCTGTTCGAACCAGTGTTTCGAACAGGCACCTGGGCTCTATAAATAGAGCAGCATTCTAGCATTCATAAAATTAGAAAAATTCCGATTGTTGCATACAACGAATTCCTTCTTCCTCCCGTATTTTCTTCCTGAGAGAGTTCAGATCATCTGGTGAAGCCGCCGAGCAGTTTTTATCGAAGTGCTGCCTAAAGACTGCTGAGATCGTTTTATCCTGGGAGTCAGACGCCCATCATCCCGTGAGCACCAACTGTGGGGGGTGAATCTGTCTTTAAGGAGAGAGTGTGAAACACTCGACTCGATCTATCTTTCGATTTCTACATTTTCTATTTTGTGAACGACAACCGGGTAAGTCGTTACGATTTAGTTTGTTCTTATTCAGATTCTAATTGTCTTCTAGTTAAAATTGCTTCTAGTTGATAATTAGATAATTCGTGTTTTTTTATTGTTTGTGATCACTAATTATACACATAGTGATTAAATAGGAATTATTTATCCAACTATTTAAACAACAATCTTAAAGACAGATTCAATTCCTATTTTTAACTATGTTAATTAGTGTCGTGTTATATATCGTTTCTGGATTAATACTCAAATTTTGTGTAAAATTGGTTAATCCAGAAATGGCTGATGATACTCCTATTCCTACTCTTACTTCAACTCCTACTGTGATTGGGACACCGGTACCGACAATGACAGTGCCGGTGAATCAAGTGCATACACCAAATGTGTCGGTGAATCACGGAGAAAAGCCAGAGAAGTTCAATGGAACTGATTTCAAAAGGTGGCAACAGAAAATGTTGTACTACCTGACGACTCTGAACTTGGCAAAATTTCTTCGTGAAGATGTTCCTACTCTGAACGAGAATGAGTCCGACCAGCAAGTAGTTGCGGCGGTGGAAGCATGGAAACATGCTGACTTCCTATGTAGGAACTATATCCTCAATGGACTGGATAATACACTCTACAACGTGTATTGTGCCGTGCAGACGGCAAAAGAACTGTGGGAATCTTTAGACAAGAAGTATAAGACGGAAGACGCCGGCTCAAAGAAATTTGTGGTCGGTAAGTTCCTTGATTACAAAATGTTTGATTCTAAAACAGTTATTAGCCAGGTCCAGGATCTCCAAGTTATACTTCATGACATCCATGCCGAAGGCATGGTTCTGAGTGAGTCTTTCCAAGTGGCTGCGATAATTGAAAAATTGCCGCCGTCCTGGAAAGAATTCAAGAACTATCTGAAGCATAAGCGCAAGGAGATGAGGCTTGAGGAACTTATCGTCAGGCTAAGAATTGAGGAAGACAATCGAGCTTCTGAGAAGAAGTTTGTTAACACCCATATGGTGTCAAAGGCAAATGTGGTGGAGCAAGCCAAATCCAACGACAAAAAGCGAAAGCATGAAGGTCAAGGGTCCTACCAAGGTTCCAAAGGTGGCGATTTCAAAAGGTTCAAAGGGAAATGTTACGTCTGCGGCAGGACTGGTCATACGGCCAAGGAATGTCGCAAGCGTAAGGATCTTGAGAAGAAGGATCCAGAGAACCACAAGAAGAAATCTGCTCAAGCCAATGTGACCGAGGATCTCTGTGCCAATGTGGAAGACCTGAATCTTTCTGCCGTAGTTTCTGAGGTAAACTTGGTTGGCAATACTAAAGAATGGTGGGTGGACACTGGGGCCACTCGTCACATCTGTGCCAACAAGTGGATGTTCACATCTTACCACTCAGTGGACGGTGAATAACTCTACATGGGCAACTCGGCAACCTCAAAGGTTGAAGGTCAAGGGAAGATCGTTCTGAAAATGACTTCCGGCAAAGAACTTACTCTGAATGAGGTGTTCCATGTGCCAGACATTCGTAAGAATTTAGTCTCTGGTTCATTGTTGAGTAAGAAGGGCTTTAAGTTGGTGTTTGAGAGTGATAAGTTTGTACTTACTAAGGGGGGAATGTTTGTGGGAAAGGGATATCTGAGCGATGGGCTCTTCAAATTTAATGTAATGACTGTGGCTCCTAAGCCTTCTAGTAATAATACTGCATCTTCTATTTACTTGCTTCAGTCTTCAAATGTATGGCATGGTAGACTAGGTCATGTTAACTTTGATACCATGCGTAGATTAGTTAAATTAGAGTCTTTGCCTAAACTTGATTTTAATGCTAATGATAAATGTGCAACTTGCGTTGAGGCAAAGTTGACTACAACTCAGTTTAAATCAATTGAAAGAAGTACGGAACCACTTGAACTAATTCATAGTGACGTTTGTGACTTGAAATATGTTCAAACTCGAGGTGGGAAAAAATACTTCATAACTTTCATTGATGATTGCACTCGCTATTGTCACGTCTACTTAATGAGAAGTAAAGATGAAGCAATAGACATGTTTATACAATACAAGAGTGAAGTTGAGAATCAACTTAGCAAAACGATTAAGGTGTTAAGAAGTGATAGAGGTGGTGAGTATGAATCACCATTTGCACAACTATGTGTTGAACATGGTATCATACATCAAACCACTGCACCTTATTCACCTCAGCAAAATGGAGTTGCTGAGCGAAAGAATCGCACTCTAAAAGAGATGATGAATGCTATGTTGATAAGTTTTGGGGCACCCCAGAATTTGTGGGGGGAAGCGTTGCTATCCGCCAACTATGTTCTCAACAAGATACCCCACAAGAAACTTGGCAAAACCCCTTATGAGATGTGGAAAGGTCGAAAACCTTCCTATAAATACTTGAGAGTATGGGGTTGTTTAGCTAAGGTAGCTGTTCCTTTACCCAAGAAGGTAAAATTAGGACCACAAACAGTTGATTGTATATTTATTGGCTATGCCGAACATAGCAGTGCATATCGATTTCTGGTTCACAAGTCTGAAATATCAGATATTCATGTGAATACAATAATGGAGTCTAGGAATGTATCCTTCTTTGAGGAGGAGTTTCCGTATAAGTCTACACATGGATCAAGTTTGCTTAAACGAACTCATGATACCATTGTAGATAAAGACTATGGGTCAGTGGATAAAGAAAAAACGACGCTGAACCTAGAAGAGGTAAAAGGACAAAGGTTGCAAAATCATTCGGTCCTGATTTTCTAACATATTTGGTAGAAAATGAACCTCAGAGTTACAAAGAAGCAATGTCCTCTCCGGAAGCACCTTTGTGGAAAGAGGCTATCCATAGTGCAGTTGAGTCAATTCTGCAAAATCATACATGGGAACTAGTGGATCTTCCACCTGGTAATAAACCCCTTGGATACAAGTGGATATTCAAGAGGAAGATGAAAGCAGATGGCTCAATTGACAAATACAAGGCCAGACTTGTAGTCAAAGGCTACAAGCAGACTGAGGGAGTGGATTATTTCGATACATATTCTCCTGTAACCAGAATAACGTCCATACGTATCTTGATAGCCTTTGCGGTTTTACATAATCTTGAGATTCATCAAATGGATGTTAAAACGGCATTCTTAAATGGAGATTTGAATGAGGAGATTTATATGGAGCAACCTGAAGGATTCATTGTTCCTGGCAAAGAGAAAAAGGTATGCAAACTTGTTAAGTCTTTATATGGACTAAAACAAGCTCCGAAACAATGGCATGAGAAGTTTGATAATGCTATGCTGTCAAACGGCTTCAAGATAAATGAATGCGATAAATGTGTTTATGTGAAGAACACTGCTCATGGTTATGTCCTTGTTTGTCTTTATGTAGATGATATGATTATCATTGGTAGCAATACTGAGGTTATTAAAGCTACTAAGAAATTGTTGAACAGTAAGTTTGACATGAAGGATCTAGGGATTGCAGATGTTATACTTGGTATTAAGATTACTAAAACATCTGAGGGATATGCGTTATCACAGACTCATTATGTCGAGAAGATACTCGATAAGTTTAGTAAGTCTGATAACGGTCTAGCAAACACACCCATAGATTGTTTTCTACATTTATACAAGAACGATGATGAGGGCATATCTCAATTAGAATACTCACGGATAATTGGCAGTTTAATGTATCTCATGAATTGCACACGTCCAGATATTGCTTATACGGTAAACAGATTGAGCAGATATACGAGTAACCCAGGGTTAAACCACTGGAAGGCCATAGTTAGGGTTCTCAGGTATCTGAGATACACCTTGAATTATGGGCTGCACTATACGAGATATCCAGCTGTTGTAGAAGGTTACACAGACGCAAATTGGATATCTGACACTAGAGACTCTAAATCCACAAGTGGATATGTGTTTACTCTAGGAGGTGCAGCAATATCTTGGAAATCCTCAAAACAAACTTGCATAGCCAGATCCACCATGGAATCTGAGTTTATCGCTTTAGATAAAGCAGGAGAGGAAGCAGAGTGGCTTCGTAACTTTCTGGAGGATATTCCCGTGTGGCCTAAACCAGTCTCTGCTATATGCATACATTGCGATAGTCAATTTGCAATAGCAAGAGCACAAAACCACATGTATAATGGGAAGTCACGACATATACGTCGACGACACAATACTGTGAGGCAAATGCTTTCTAATGGAATTATATCCATTGATTACATCAAGTCTAAGGACAACATTGCGGATCCGCTTACAAAAGGCTTGACGAAAGATCAAGTAGAGAATTCATCGAGGGGAATGGGCCTTAAGCCTATGACTTAAAAAGTCACCATAATGGCAACCCAACCTAGTTGACTGGAGATCCCAAGATCTAGGTTCAACGGGACAACAAAATTGTGCGTGACTTAGGACAAATCACTGAGGAACTCGTTCCGCTGTCCATTTCTATGATGAAATAGTGATAACCTGTAGACAGTGTTTAGGATGAGCTTAGCTCTTAATGATTCTTATACCTTGGAATTCCAAGTGGAGTATAGCAGGATACTCTTAATAAGAGATCACCTATATGAGTATGAAGGGGCTGCTTCTATGAGAAATTCTTAAGGCTAATTTCTCTAGAGTACTCATGAATCTACCAGGCATTGTTCAGGGCCAAAATGAACACAACCGAATGGATCACTAGATGATTTGAAAGGAACCGTGTGAGTACTATTATCTTGGTTTATATAAACGGCTGAACAGTTCAAGACATCATGTTCACTGGTTAGCCAAATAAATCCGATGGTATTTCACTAGGGAAGGTTCAAAGCCAAAAGCCACCTTTCCCGATGCGGTAACTTTCTACCTGTCTCTCTCTCTCTCTCTGTGTGTCAAGTCAGTATTCTCATGTGCATTTTTCATTTCCAGCCAATCTCATTCATGTGGGGGATTGTTAGAATAAATGGGTGTAAACCCATTATTTTGTTGATCTTTGAGCCAATATAAATGTGGGACCCATGCATCCTTTGTGTCGGGTCATTAGTGCGTTGGATTCACCTCCGAGAGGAGATGAATCTAGACTATTTACTTGCTCAAATCCGTGTAGGATTGAATGAGTTATTGGCTTCCAAAGTCACCCCCTTGAATATGGGTTATGTAGTTGAAAGTGGGTTATCCCACATTGATTTCTTATGGGAAATAAGTTGTCCATATATAACCCAAGTTTGGAGTAAGGTTTGGGCCCCAAGGGGCACCCCACTTTTGTGAAAGGGGGAGGACCTATGGAACCCATGGGTTGACCCAATACTCCACACGCGCGCGCGCCGCCGCCGCCGCCCGTCCGGTTCGGGACGGGACGTGGGCGTGGGTCGTGGGTTCGGTTCAAGTCTTTTCTTTTTGGGCTAGGGTCGGAATTAAATTAATTAATTATTTTATTAATTAATTTTATATTAATTAATTAATTAATTTCTGACGGTTTGACCGAACAGATGTGACCGTTGACCGAACAGGTGTGACCGTTGACTGAACAGGTGTGTCCCTCCGGTAAAGGACTGTTTGGCTGCTGGTACCTGTTCGAACCAGTGTTTCGAACAGGCACCTGGGCTCTATAAATAGAGCAGCATTCTAGCATTCATAAAATTAGAAAAATTCCGATTGTTGCATACAACGAATTCCTTCTTCCTCCCGTATTTTCTTCCTGAGAGAGTTCAGATCATCTGGTGAAGCCGCCGAGCAGTTTTTATCGAAGTGCTGCCTAAAGACTGCTGAGATCGTTTTATCCTGGGAGTCAGACGCCCATCATCCCGTGAGCACCAACTGTGGGGGGTGAATCTGTCTTTAAGGAGAGAGTGTGAAACACTCGACTCGATCTATCTTTCGATTTCTACATTTTCTATTTTGTGAACGACAACCGAGTAAGTCGTTACGATTTAGTTTGTTCTTATTCAGATTCTAATTGTCTTCTAGTTAAAATTGCTTCTAGTTGATAATTAGATAATTCGTGTTATTTTATTATTTGTGATCACTAATTATACACATAGTGATTAAATAGGAATTATTTATCCAACTATTTAAATAACACCTTTCTCTAAATTAAACTTCATTGTCTCTTTTGCTAGAGACCCAACGTGACCTCCCTTTTCTCCCTCTAAAACTCTCCATCCCCACTCACCATTTCCACCACCATCGATCTCAAATGGTGGAGAGACGATAGCAGTATCTTCTCTGGCCGTACCTCACAGCTTTCCTCTCTCTCTCTCTCTCTCTCTCTCTCTCTCACGCACACACACACACACACAACACACACATACACCCCAAAACCCACTTGTAGAACTGGCCAACTCACCACCTTGTTGTCAATCACCATGCATGAGATTACAAGAATCTAGACGTTCAAATCTCTAGAAATATCAAAGTTAAATTCTAATAAGGAAGTTGATTAAAAGGCTGAGAACGATGCCGAGGAATTCAGAATTTCAAGAATCTAGTTGATCACATTATGCAAGACTAACAAGATGGTGAGTTCACACCAAGGTTTTAACTAACTGTAACGATAACGGTGACAGTGATGCAGTTTTGCCATGAAATAAATATAACGTAATGGTAGTGGAAACTGAAGCCATGAATTTTTGTATTCGTCATCTCACAAATATTACTAATATGCATATTTTTTCTTTTTAGAATCACATTTATGGGATTAAAATTAATTTTTGGTATATTTTCTATGATTTATACACACGATTTAACAAATGTACTAATTTTTATACTATTTTTAAGTTGCTGTCAATAGAGTATTGTATATTTTCTTTCAAGAACTAGTGATTTCGCGTGTCATAAGGCATTTGAGATTCAATGAATAATTATAGATACTGATTATAATTCATGCATATATTTATTCATTAAGAATTAAATAAAATTAAAGTAACTAATTAGTAATTACTGAATATCATAGTGGTATGGATGACAACTTTAGAGAACACGTCATATATATAAACATTAGGTTGTCCTAAACATACATTGCCACACAGTGCATAAACACAAAGTGATTTCATTGCCATACAGTGCATAAACACAAAGTGATTTCATTAAGAAGTTAAAAGTAAAAATTTTCGATTTGGTTCGTTTCAGTTCTCATAGAGTAGTGGTTCGATTCTGGGTTAAACTTTAATGAATTAATCTAGGTTGACTGGGTTAAGCAGTAACCCAAACAAAGTGGACCTATGTGCACCGCTAGCACATGCTTGCGCCAAGAGAATCCTCTCGTCTGGATAGTCTAAACGTTGGGATTTCAAATTCCCTCTTAATTAGTAGAGAAAATCAAAATCTCAAAGACGCTAGAGAAAAAATAAATAATCTGGCTAGCACATCAACAAGGAACTCACGTTTGAGAAAATTATTTTGGTGAAATATCCTAAATTGTACTAGACCTTTTAGTCCCTTTTTTCCTAATAAAATATCACTTTAGTCCCTCTTTTTTAAGTTATAACAATCAACTTGGCCAAAATGTAATGTGGTCATGAATGCACTGGGTGACCAGGAATGCCCTTTTCTTCAAATGTTCTTTGCCCAACTAACGAAAAATGAACATGTAATGTTCATGTGCGTTGCCAATTACTTTTTTTTTACGAAAGGTAATTGTAACTTGACAATTATTTTTATATGGTTACAATTGAAAAATGAGACAAAAGTGGGATTCATTGTATATATAGTTTAGAGGTGTAATTAATCCTTATTTAAAAGAATCTCTTCGTTACTGATTTCTGTAAGAAAAAAGTGAGGATGCGAACCTTACATCCCAGGTTTCCTTGTTGCTCTACTCATTTACTCATTTTATCCGTCAGGGTGGAATATTTGCCCCACCATTACGTCAATGGTTAGCAAGAATGGTGTGGTGTTATATGGCACTAGATAAATTTTTTGACATTATAGGTCTAGATTATAGTTGTTAATCTCAGACACTATATTGTTTTTATCATTGGGACAGTACGCACCGGTTCTGAATTGTACTGTCACACCATATCAAGTTTGTCACTATAAATACTATATATTTATGTAAAAAGATATATATTTTCATATATCATAAAGGTATAAAATAAAATCTTATTCTAACAAAACATATACAAGTTATAAGTGCTCAAAAAAGCTTCAAAACGTTAAATTATAAGTTTCAAGTGCTTAAAAAAAAAACTTAAAATACGTACTCATTATCTATTGCATATCCAACAAAAAATCTAAGCATTTTAACAAAACAAACCACTGCCAAATACATTTTTCAAAGAAACTTAATAAAAAAAATAGAACAAGGAAAAAAAAATCATTCAACAAATCTAACCTGATTTTGGTGGGAAATCAAAGCTTTGGCCACTAGCAAAGCTTGAGATGTAGTTCGTTATAAAGGTTTAGGGCTAATGTATTCTTTTTCTATTTAAATACAAGCTTTATTTTAATTACCAAAAATTCATATCACTTGATCAACATAAACTGAAAATTTTAAAAGATCCCGAAATACCCCGATACATTCGGTATAGAATTTAAATTAACTAATACAGAATTTGAGCCTTTATGCACCGTATGTATAAACAGGTGTGCAGTGCGATTTCAATAACCCCGTGAGGTTGGGTTTTGTAGAAGAAAAGCGTCAAAGAGATCAATGGTCACCTGGTCTGGTCTGGTCGGGTCAAACCCAACCCCCCCGTGCCTTCTTTCCTACGTTGAGTGGTTTGACTGCTCCTTACTACTCATTCATTTATTCATTTATTTCAACACTCCCTCACGTAAACTCTCTCTCTCTCTCTCCATTTTCAACCTCTGTAATTGCCACGCAGCTGACACAATTGACAAGTAGCCATGTGGCGACAGATGACGGGTCCCACGGTTCTCAGATTTTAATAAAAGTCTTGGTCAACCCTCTTCTTATGCGTTGTAACCGTTGGATGGCCTTTGAACTGATCGGACGGTTTCCAATACAGTTACTGGCCACTCCCGGTTTTGTACGTAAAAAGCAAAAGTCGGTCAACTGTTTCAGATTAGAAAAACAGAAGGGAGGGATTCCTCCACGTGATCGCCACCTTCGCACTCGGCCTTCTTCTTTGCTCTCAATTTATCGACAATTTATCGTAAACCGTAAAGTTATATCGTGAGATAAAAAATAAAAAAAAGAGGTCAATGCTTTGAAATTAAAGTTGCATTACATCTCCCTGTATCTCTTGTTCTTTGTTTCTTCTTTTTAAGTGTAGGTCTCTAAAATACAGTCCTCAGCCTAGGCACCTCTGGCTGCCCAAATCGTCTGGGTCATTGGAGCCAATTTATAATTTATTTTTAGGGTAATTAATTATTTAATTCCTTTAATTTTACATTAAATTTTAATATTATCACTGATCTTTGATTTTTTTATATTTTTAAGTCCTTCCACTTGTAAAAGTAAGTTAATGTGTTCCACTCCTTAAAATAAGTAAGAAAATTAAATATTAATTATACTCTAGCTTTCTAATTTATAATTTAATATTACTTTACTCTCATTTAATTAAAAATAATTACATTTACACCATCATAAAATTAAAAATTAAAAATTAATTTTTGGTCAAAGTTGTACAATAATCTCTAAAACAAAGAGAAAAAAATAATTTCATGGCTATGAAATATTATAAATCATCTCAAAATGACTAAGAAAATGGTTAGAATAATTCATAAAAGCTTACTTTTATAGAGCACCAATTATTAACCCTTACAATATCAAGGAGATTTTTGAAACTATGCATTTATTAATCAGGGACAAAAAAATTTTATATTGTATTCGATAAGAAATGTTACAAGTGTTCAATTTATTTATTTATTTATTTTGTCAATAATGTTAATGCGAACTTAAATTCCCACAAAGGATAATTAAGAAAAAAATGTAACGAATTTTAGTTTAGAGCGTGAAGTGAAATTAAATCACAGTTGAGAGTGTCAAAGAATAATTAATTTTTAATTTTTCTAACTTATTTTAAAATGAGAGACCACATTGACTTCCTTTTAGAAATTAAAATGGTCAAAATAGAAAAAAAAAAATCAAAGTTCAAGATTGATATTAAATTTTGAGGTAAAGTCAGAAAGATAAAATGATTGTTTACCGTTATTTTTAAGACTAAAATCTAGCCATTTTATTAAAATAAATGAACCTCTTAAATTATTAAAATGGTTGATCCCTAACATGCTTGCCACAACCACTTCACTTGTTCTAAAGTAATCTTAGGGGTACCCGTTGGGCATAGTACTCAATCCATCTTTTTCCCTGCAACCACCTCAATCTTATCTGGGTCAGCCGTCGCCTCAACATCGCTATCGCTGACAGGCACAACCATCGGACCCGCAGAGTTGTTAAGTGATGAAACATCTACCACTTCAACAGAAGGGCTATCTACTTCCATTGAGCAACTGGGCCTGGCTTGAGCGCCCAAGAAAACCCTAAGAGCAGGGTCACTGTACGTGGCAGAAGAGCAATCAAGGTTCTCAGGATTGGCCATGGTTCCTAAAAAGCCTTAGTTAGTTAGAGGTTTCAAAGGCTTTTCAAAAAGGGTCAGTCAAATCAAAAAACATCTAATTTGCGAAGCTTGAGCTATGAATGAACCCGGCAAGATTGGAGGCAATACTATGAGTTGTCAAATAATAGATGCAACGGAGAGAGTATCCTCTCCAAAACGAATATGGCATACAATAGGGTAAATTGATAATGTAAGAACTAAAGAAAGAGCGAGAAGGAGAAAGAGATTACTGGATTTCCCAACAAGAGAGCTTCCAAGGAGGAACTAGAAAAACAAGTGGAACCGGAGAAGTCTGTAAGTGCTTGGGTAAGAATTCAACATGTTCAAGAGAAAGAAAACCGCCAAAACGTGTTCAAGCAAATCAAGTTGAACCAAGGGTGGAAATGAATCTATATGGCCACCATCTGAGCGCGTAGCCACAGTAATTGCACATGACGCGAGACGTGGGAATGCCAACCAATCAAACACCCCCAACTAGCTGCATCAGTGCATTTCACCACATATGAAGGGACGCCTCGCCGCGATGATAGTCAGTTTGTACGAGTGTAATAAATAACACCGTCCAAACATGCTAACACATCATCCCATGCCAGCTAGTTATTCCATTCAGCCACAATACTTGTGACCTCTGCAATAGGGAGCAACTGATGATGATCTGACCACACCGACCAGGAGCACTACCATCGCAGGTATACCAAGCCAGGAGGAGTGTGACTGGTCTGATGAACCCCTTATTGTACTAGGTCTACCCTTGAGGAGCCTACCAATAGTTGGAGAGGTCTAAGATCCCATCTACGATACTCTCAGTATACCATTATCCATAAACAGTCAACTAAGATTCGAGGAATAAGAATCATTTCAAATCATGCCAAGATCACTAAATGAGCCCACTATAAATGAAGGGTTCAGTTCCAGAGAAAGGTACACTATTATTCTTTATTTTCGATATAATTCCAAACCTCCCAACTATACTAACTTAGGTATCGGAAAGTATTAGACCAACACCTCACCAGTGCTCAATACTATCGGTTTGCCTCTTAACTCTTGCAGGCTTTGAGCGCTATTGAAAGAGAACCTACAAGTTTACTGTATCATCACATTGTTCCAAGGATCTACTAATTCATGGATTATGAACCAAATGATCCCAATTAAGCTTAAATCAATCAGTGACTATATTCATTGTAAACCCAAAACTTGATAGTTTTATCTAAATTTACATTTTAATTTTGAGTTAGTATAGGGCATCCACATATATGACAAAAGTTATAGTTTTAAACGACTAATGTTTGTTGAAGAATTTAGTCAGATCTTCTTTCAGTTCCTCTTTCTACTTATTTATTTCCTAAGTAATTTTAGGAGATAACCATGACTTTTGAGAGATTTGAGAGGTAGGAGATTGAGAGGGAAAGAAAAACTTGACTATGTGATTTATCTTATGCTTTGTCGTAAATAGGGCATCATGTTGCAAAATTAAGTAAGAAACCAAGAGAAAAAAGTGTAATTATAACAACACCCCTAAACTATGACTCATTACACTAAGCTTTTCTAAACTCTAAATCATAACACATTGACTCTTAAATTATTAATTTGTATCAATCAACATATTCTGTTAGTAATATATTAACAATATGTTAGATAAGTAAATAAAAAATTATTATGTAACCTACACATATTTACAAAAGTATAATTTTATACTTGAATTAACTTTCTTTTTTTTGTAATAATTTTTTAATTACTGAAATACTTCTTAAAATAACATATAAATTCAAGGAAGAATTTAAAGGTTATTAAATAATTATTACAATAAAAAAATATTAATTTAGGTATAAAACTATATTTTTGTGAACTTTTGTTTATCTATTTTCTTAACGGATTGTTAATAGAATGTATGATTGATATATATTTGTAGCTTAGAGAGCTAATGTACCAACTTTTAGAATGTAGAATGGTTCAATAATGGTGAATTATATTTTAAGTAGTGTCAAAACAAAAAAAATATTAACTTTACTACGGACCCAATAATAAATATAAGTGAGGAAATATGATAGAGAGTTATACAAACACGAGAAAAATCTTCGGTGGACTTTTAGTAACCCAACGCAAGCAACCAGCATAGCATTTGTTTTGTCACGAGAAATTCAAACCGCGGATTTGAAAAGGAACAAATCACGACAAACCCCACTAGAAAAGTGGGACCCACCACACCGCACTTTCAACAGAAATTGCCCTTGATTTGTTTTCATCCCAATCCCAAACCATTGTGAATCTTCAAACCAATCCTCAGCCGTCGATCCGCATGCAAGCTTTGACTCGCTTTTTCCTTCCGCCCGGTTTCCCGGTCGCGTTCCCCGCCCTTATAACCCCTTCCCCATCTTCGACTCTTCCTCACTCTACTTTCTCTCTCTTGACAAACTCTCAGGCATCCATGGTCGCCTGAACTCCTCCTCAAGTCTCTTCCTCTCTCGATCGATACATACATATACATATATAGCTTCAATTCAATGGCGGTGGAGCTGCTGGGGTTCCCGAAGATGGACGAACAGATGGCAATACAAGAAGCGGCCTCATCTGGATTGAAAAAAATGGAACATCTGATTCATCTCATATCTCATCAGTCTCACCAGAGGCAGCAACCTTCTAACCAGTTGGATTGCAGAGACCTCACCGATTTCACTGTCTCCAAGTTCAAGAAATTCATCTCCATGTCGAACCGGACCGGCCACGCCCGGTTCCGCCGCGGACCACCTTGTGCTCCATCATCTTCTTCGTCGTCTTTCTCTGTTCCCGATCATCATCAGACTCTAACCCTTGCTCCGACGCCGATCACGGTGGCTCCGGCGAGTTTCGCCCAATCGCAGGCGCAATCGTTGACTCTTGACTTCACGAAACCTAGTCTGCAGAGCTCGAGTCCTAAGGGCAGCGAGACGATCTCGACGAGTCAGTTCACGAAGGAAACCTTCAGCATATCGCCCCCGATGTCGTCGGCGAACTCGTCGTTCATGTCGTCGATCACCGGTGAGGGCAGCGTCTCCAACGGAAAGCAAGGGCCGTCTCTCTTCTTGGCTCCATCGGCGCCGACGGCCTCCGCCGGTAAGCCGCCACTCTCGTCGTCTTCCTACCGGAAAAGGTGCCACGAGCACGATCACACCGATGATGTCTCTCGCAAACTTTCCGTCTCTAGTCGGTGTCACTGTTCGAAGAAGAGGTATGTGGTGTTCTCTTCACTCCTGGCGCATTTTAGCATAAACCCCCTTGTTTCACCCTTGCTTTTGACTCTTTTGTCCTTATTGTGTGGACTTGGTTTCGCTTGTCGGCGTCATTCGGCGACCGTAACCGTCTAACGCATCCGGCTCATGATAGCATAACAGCGCACGATAATAAAATTGAACTAATTTATCAATATTTGTTTTATTAATTTTTCAGGAAATCTCGGGTCAAGAAAACGATTAGGGTCCCGGCGATAAGTTCGAAGGTCGCCGATATTCCGGTGGACGAGTATTCCTGGCGGAAGTACGGTCAAAAGCCGATCAAGGGATCATCTTACCCACGGTAAATACCATGGACTTTCACAATCCGCCGCTTGTTTTTGTTGGAAGGATATGATCAATTTCTGCTTGCAAGACATTGATTTTATTTGTGTTTTGTTTAGTGGGTATTACAGGTGCAGTAGCGTGAGAGGGTGTCCGGCGAGGAAGCACGTGGAGAGGGCGACGGATGATCCGACGATGCTGATCGTGACGTACGAAGGGGAGCACCGTCACTCGCAAGCTGCGATGCAGGAGAACGTTGCCGGAGGTGTGTTGAGTCTAGGGTTTCAGTCAACGTGAGAAAAACAAGAGGAAAAAAAAAAAAGAAAAGAAAAGAAAAGAAAACAGTAAAAGTAAAGTTTAGAAGAGAGACTTCTGTAATATCTTAGTAGTTGAGAGGTTTTGATGTAAATTTTGGAAGACGTAGTAGAGGGCACAGCCATTCTACCTGCCCCAAAGGATTTGTTTAATTAAAATGAAGTAAAATTCTCCTTCTACTTAAATTTTTATTTTATGTTTATGTACTTTAAATACACGCCATTTTCTGTTTTGCTTTGCTTTGCCTTGAAGGATCCGTTTACGAAGTCAGAAAGTTTGTAGTTGGTGGATTGGTCGAGTTGTGAACAGCTAGCTATATTCTATTCCATGCTAAGTTGACTTCTACTGGTCAGCGCGTTGAAGGGTTCATGCTCGTGGAAATTTTTTAAAATAAAAGGATCACAAATAAAAACTTTGTTGAAGTTCTGTTTATATAGCACTAATTTTTCATAAATTGTCCCATTTTAGGCCTTCTTTTGTTTAGGATTTTTTATTTGTATTTTTAAATTTTGAGAAACATGTTCATTATATATGTTGAAGAAAACGCCACCTGATTTTGATTTTGAATTAGTTTAGAGGGGAAAATTTAAGTGCACAAAATGTGTTTCTTTAGAAGATAAAAAAGTTAAAATAAATAAAAATAAAATCACAAACAAAATGTGAGGGTTTTATTTTTAGGAAAATTATCCTTGGAGAAAATATTTAAACAAATCCTTATGAATTATTTGGAATATGTTTTTGAGTTTTTAAGAACTTATGGGTTTGTATATTATGAAATTAAAGTAAGAACTGCTACATTTCGAGAATTCATAAGAAGTAAATGCAAATGGTTCTTTAAGTTTTTAACAATGGAAATTTTCAACTCTCATGTGGATAATTTTATAAATTGACAATTGTAAAAAAAAAAAGAAAAAGAAAAAGTTGACTTGACTTGACTTTGAACAACAGAGACTAGAGAGTGCTTCCAATGTTTTGAAGTAGCTAGTTTTCGAAGTGTTTCTACCTTATTATACTTGTAGTGGAGAAGCAGTCTCTCAATAAAACTTAAGTAGATGGTTCATCTGCATTCTCATTAAAACTTGGATATAAGGATTCATCTAGCATTTTCTTTTCAAAAAACAAATTTGTACGTGTAGAGAATTGGTATTGCACTTTTTTATGGTTGGTATTTGATTTTGACTGAAAATTGCTTGGTACTTATATAACTATTGAAATGATTAATATGCTATTATAAAAAATAGTTTTGGGTACCATTAATAGTTATTCCATGAATGATAACAATATCTTTGATACAGTGGTCTATTATTATTATTATTGTTATTATTGTTTCTACTACTTTGTTGGTATGGATATATTGCATATATATACGGAAGCTCAAACAATGAGTAAAATTAAAAAAAAAAAAGTGATGCAAAATTTGATTGGCTGTACTTTTTCATAAAGTAATATTAATTCCCATAGAGATTTTCATCATCACGTGAATAAGTTGAAAACCAAATCTTAACCTTTTAGAACTTAATTCAAGTGTCGCCTCAACAACGACAAGAGTTTTGACCATGAGATTTCAAACTCTTGAAAACGTGAAATTAAAATATTAAGATCTCATAACTTAATTATCATCTAAACAACAAGAGCCTTGACCATGAGCATTCAAACTAAGAGTTTAAATTCTTTGGAGTCTAGAAATTCCAATTTTTGAATTCCTAGGAAACGTACATGTCCTGAGCTCATTTGACAAAACTAAGGTGAAAATTTGCTTTGTTATATTTACTTTTTAAATTGAAAACAAAAAAAAAAAAATGGCAAAAACACGAAAACAAAAATGTATCTAAAGAGATATTGTTTTACATATCAGTATAAAATACATTAATATACGTAAAAAAAAAAATGCCTAAAAGTAAAACTAATAAAATATCGGACATAATGGCCACAAAAAAAAAAAAAAAAAAGGGAAAACATTCATTAAGGAGAACATTTATTTTCTTCTGATTTTGTTAATTTCTTAGTTTCGAAAACAAAATTTGATTTTATAATAACTCTTCTTTCAAATAAAATTTAAAGTTGCGCTGATGCATTCAATTTTTAATAAAAAGACCCAGCTAGCCTTACTACACAAACTATTGTGCTATGTGAAATTGAACATCTCGCACTCTATATGTGTGTCTGCGCATGCCCGTATATGTATGTATTCGTAATTATTCATACTCTATATATACTATTTGAATTAAATAGGATATATCGAAAAGCAGAGTTGTATTACAAATTTTCCGAGAAAAAAGACGGATATTGCAAATTTTGAATGGAAGACGTGGAAGTCAACTTCTAATGTCACACCTATAATGAATAATAATAACCTATTTCATTCAATTTACAAAATTGGTCCAGTTTGGTTTGAGCAATCCATGATCACGGAGGAAATTGTGTGTCTATATACATACATATACATATATATATATATATATATACAAGGCCCGCTCAACACTATCAGGGGCTTAAGGCACAACATGTGAACGAGGCCTTTCAAATTTTTAATATTATTAATAAATTATTATTTAAAATTTAATTTTCTTGCTTTTTGAGATGCAAATTTATTAATTAAATCTTTATATTGGAGATTTATTAACATGCTCTTTTCAATTGATCGTACAACTTATCCAGTTAATATTTCTTGTGGCATAGTTGATCTTAAATAAGATTTTATTAATTTTAACTTTGAAAAACTTCTTTTTGCAGAAGCAACTGTTACGGATATAATCAATAATATCCTATAAGCAATACATGCATTCGAAAAAGAATCTAATATTTTTATATAATTTAATACGTCAATTGGTGTGCTTTCTTTTGTTTGTGAAATTTCTTTTAGAACTTTCAATTCCGAAAATAAATCTAAACCATTAATATAAAAAAAATTTCATTTTATAGGTTACATTCGAGATTAAGACAATATTTTTCAAACTACCATCCTCTAGTAATTTTAATTTTTTAAAATTAAACAAAAAACCAAAAATATTGTCGTACATTTGAAATTGTTCAAACCTACTTTAAATTGAAGAAATCGCCTGATCTACTACGTATAAAAAATATTCAATCCTAAAAGATTCTTCAACAGATTGTGTTGTTTCATTATTTATATTTTCGTCAACTGTTTTTTTCTACGAATAATATGTTTTTCACGAAATACAGGTTCTATTTCTATTTCAGTAGCAATTTCTTTTGATGAAATCATAACAGATGTAAATTCATTTTCTCTATATTTCTCAAAAAAAGAAATAAGGCCTTTTAATTGATTTATTGCAACATCAATATGCATGTCTTTTGATTGTAAATATTTATTAACAGAGTTTACAACAAATAATATATCATACCAAATAGTCATACCTAATAAGAATTCAAAATTTTCTATTTCATATGTTGTCAAACAATTAACTTCACTTTTTATTTTAGGATAATCACTTGTTTTGGCTAACTGTAACAAAGCATTTCTTATTTGTGGAGTTTGAAATTTTATTGCTTTGACGCTTTTACCATGACTCTCTCAACGTGTTTGGGATAAGAATTTAAGATTTAAACTTGGGATATTATCTTGTAACAATTTTCAAGGCTTTGTAGAAGAAGAAAATGGTGAATATATATATTGTACCACTCTAAAAAATATATAACTTTAGGACAAGAATTAACCATATCACAAAAGACTAGATTTAGATTATGACAACCACATGGTGTGTAACATACTTTAGGATCTATATCAAGTACTTTTTTTTGTACTCCTTGGTGTTTTCCTTTCATATTAAATCGATTATCATATCCTTGTCCACGTGCATCATTAATATGAAGTTCAAGATATTTTAATGCATCTATAATTATATTCAAAAGTCCATTCCCAGTGGTATCATTCACTTTTAAAAATTCTATGAAATATTCTTCTATTTTTATTAGACTCATTGAAACATTAACGCATCGTAATATAAGAGACATTTATTCTTGATGACTTGTATTTGGAGTACAATCGAGTATAATTGAATAGTATTTTGCTTCTTTAATTGTTTTATAATTTTACTTTTAATTTCGTTTGTTAATAAATTTATCAATTCATTTTGTATATTATGTTTAAGATAATGATTCTGAAGTCCATCATGTTGTATACGTCTAATATGTTCTTGCATTACCGGATCAAATTTTCCAATCATTTTAATTAAACTTAAAAAGTTTCTATTATTTTCTTGATAAAATTTTTTATTTGTTCCTCGAAATGCCAAATTATTTTTACCAAGATTCTTTACTGCAGTAATAATTTTTAATAATACTTTTTTCTAATGTTCTTTTTCTCTATTAATCTGTTCTTGGATATCTTTATCAATTGTTTTATTTTTTTAACAATCTTATTTCTAAATCAACCCAATTATTCATATTAGTAATTTGCTCATTAGTTGTTTCATGACTCTCAAGCTTCACACTAAGATTTTTTCAATCTTTGGTTTCTTCGTTAGTTAATTGACTTGTACTAGAATTTGAACTAAATAATTTACAACAAAAGCAAAATACTTTATCCAAATCTTTTGAATACACAAGCCATTTTCTATCATATTTTTCTCCATTTGGTAATTTTCGTGTATAATATATATTAGAGAAATGTCTAGATAGTTCATCTTTAGGAAAATTTATATCATTATATCTGATTGGACCTTTTTCTATTAATAGATCTTTTAATTTTCTATCAATATTATTCCATTGACTTGGATCATAAATATTTGGAGGAATATGATCATTATTTAATTTATTTTCATTGATATTTTGATGTTCTTCTAAATTTTCTTTGCATTCTTCATCAATATCTATTTTTTTTATTATTATTATCTTTTATGTTAATAATTTCATTATCTTCTAGCTCTTTAGGATCAGTTATTTGTTCATTTAGAGAATTTTCACCTAAATCTTTTGTTATATTTTGATTATTGTTAGTAACAAATCTATCCAGAGCTCCTTTTTTAGATTGAATTAAATTTTCTATTCTTTTTTTTTTTTTTTTAAGTTTTGCGTATTCAGATTTATATTTTCTAATAAATATATTTGCTAGTTATAGTACAAAACAAACTCTTTATCACAAAAAACAAAAAAAACAAAAACAATATTAGAATTTAAACAGTACTGGAAGTACAAAACAATAGAACCTAATTTATCACCGTTGACAGTAAAAATTGCAGATAAAAACGAGAGCTTGAGTTTGATATAACTTCTACAAGAAAACAATCAATAACTTATAACTGGATTAGTATATTTTTGATAATAAAAATAATGAAATAAAATAGAGAAAGATACTAAACAAAAAATAAAATACATAAAACAAAAATTACCTCAATACTAATTCACATCCACAAATATTGTACTAGATAAGTATGAAATTGATTTTTTAGGGTTGCGAGAGAGAGAGAGAGAGAGAGAGAGAGAGAGAGAGAGAGAGAGAGAGAGAGAGTTTGGTAGAATTACAACTTCTCCTAAACTGCTTTATATAGAGAAAGAACCGTTTAGGATGAAGACCTTTCATGTACCTTATCTTGAAAAAAGTGATACTCATATAAGTATTTAGTTTTTCATTAAATTGGTTTTTAAAATTTATTTTTACTAGGTAGTTTTTAAAGTTAATTAATGTATTTTTTTATTTTAGGCCTTTTTTCCCTCCTCATCTAGACTTTTACAAAAGAAAACATATAATAATTATTTTACATTATATATATAATATACATGTTTTAAAAAATTGGGGCCCTAAAATTTTGGGGGCCTTAGGCCCTTGCCTTGATGGCCTAATTGTTGAGCCGACACTGTATACATATACATAGACGGCCAACTAACATTTGAATGCTATTATATGTCCTAGATATACAGGTTGGAGAATTAAATTAAAATACTTATACAAACAATATATTCAGACAATGCTAGGACTTCATATTGTTTTGGTAATTAATTCCGTTGACAAAAATACTTTTACATGTAATGAAAACTTTTAGTTTGTATTTGAGTCAAACATATCAATGTTACACAATTTAGAAGTATTTAGCATGCAGCCGTTGGATGTCAAAGCTTCTTCAAAGACTGAACCAGGAAATTCACTCGAGCGAGATGCTAGTCGCTTGAGCGAGACATGTTGTAAGGTCTAAACTGAAATGTCTTCCAAGGCTGATACCCAGTCCAGAATATTAGAAAGAGCAGGGAAGCGCGTAGGAAAATAAGGAACAAGGGATAACTGGTTTGAATTGGTTGATTCGCACAGGAATACCCGAAAACCGACTCTTCTTCAATTTGCTGATTCATACAGAATATTAAAAAACAGGGACCAACGGCGATTGATTCACACAGAATACCCAAAGTTGGAGAAAACAAAAGAACTCTCTCTTTAATCTTTTCATCATCAAAAACTCCCCCTAGGGCAAAGGTCCTTACAATGTATTTAAAGGGAAAACACAAACCTTAATAATAATTACCAAAATCAAGGCAAAAATAAAGAAAATTACCAAAAATAGCAAAATTTGAGTTAGGCTCAAATTTGAAAACTAGAAACATAAAGAAACTACCAAAAAAAAATCTAGACTAAATTGGATTCGTATAGCCTAAGATATTAAGCTATCAAATCTTTCTTAAAACGGCAAAATCACCCTTTTTAAGTCCTAAACAATGGAATTTGTTTGTAAACCGATAGGGACTATAGTCTACTATAGATTTTGATCTCTAGCATGTTTCTAATTAGATCCCCAACTTTCAAAGAATTATGAGCTCAAAATTCTTGATTTCCACTTTGCATCATTCTCCCCTTGTTGGAAAAACTCGCCCTCGAGTTTAGATTTTGAAAGCAGACTTCGAATTTTTCAACCTTGGTAACAATATTCATCCAATCAGTCCATCGAGTCAAAATAAAATATTCCACAATCAATTTCTTGATGAACAGTGAAGAAACTAAATTGTACTTCTCAAAATAGAATGGATCTTCATAGCGTTTAAAGGAATCAACTAAAAACATGTCTGTACCATGCTCCATCATAAAAAAATTCAATGGGTCATTGTCTCAGATTTCATTTCCAACAAAATCATCAACAAATGTTTTTTTATGTTGATTTTCAAAATAAATTGAGAATCCATCTTCAGTATATTTATCATATATTGGAGGTGAATTCCAATTTACTTGAGATCTAAAAGAACACGAATTCAAGTTCAAGAATATCTCTTGTTCAAGAACTTGATCCGCATGAAAGGAAAACTCTGCAAGATAATATCATGGCGTTGTTGCGGCAACCCGGCTACGTCATTAGGTTCGCTCATGGCTTCAAGAGGTACGTGTAGAACACTGCCCCACATCCTTCTCTTCCACAAGGCATGATGTAGAAACAATCGCAAGCTCTGATACCAACTGATGCAAGAAAGCATGTAGAAAAATAAGGAACAAGGGATAACTAGTTTAAATCCATTGATTCGTGCACGAATACTCAGAAATCAACTCTTTTTCAATCTGTTGATTCACATAGAATACAAGGAAAAAGGCATCAATGGCGGTTGACTCATAAAGAATACCCAAAATTGGAGAAATCAAGATAACTCTCCCTATAATCTTTTAATCATCAAAAACTCCCCATAGGACAAAGGTCCTTACATTGTATTTAAAGGGAAAACAAAAACCCTAATTCTAAAGAAAATAAGAAAGTTACAAAAAATAAAAAAATTCGAGTTAGGCTCAAATTTGGAAACTAGAAACATAAAGAAGTAACCAAAAAAACCTAGACTAAATTGGATTCGTATAGACCAAAATATTGAGCAATCAAATCTTTCCTAAAATGGTAAAATCGCCCTTTTGAGTCCCAAACAATGGAATTTGTCTGTAAACTGATAGAGTCCATAGTTTACTATGGATTTTGATCTCCAGCACGTTTCCAATCAGATTCCTAACTTTCATATAATTCTAAGCTCGAAATTCTTAATTTTCACTTTCCATCATTCTCCCTTTGTTGGAAAAACTCATCTTAGAGTTTAGATTCTGAAAACGGACTCCAAATTTTCTAACCTTTGTAACCGTATTCATTCAATTAGTCCATTGAGTCAAAATAAAAACTCCACAATCAATTTCTTGATGAATAGTGAAGATACTAAATTGTACTCCTCAAAATTCAATGGGTTATTGTCTCAGATTCCGTTTAAAAAAAAGTCATCAACAAATATTTTTTTTATGTTGCTTTCTAGAATAAATAAAGAATCCATCTTCAGTATATTAATCATATATTGGAGGTGAATTTCAATTTACTTGAGATCCAAAAGAACACAAATTCAAGCTCAAGAATATCTCTTGTTTAGGAACTTGATCCGCACAATCTTTAGAACTCTTCAACGCATGATCTTTCCTTGGTCTTTCACTAGTAAGCAGAATCTTATCTTCTGGTGTTACAAAAGGAAAACTCAGCAGGATAGTACCACGGCGTTTTTGCGTCAACCGGGCTACATCATCAGGTTCACTCATGGCTTCAAGAGGTATGTCTAGAACACCGCCACCACGCCCTTCTCTTCCACAAGGCATGATGTAGAAACAATCGCAAGCTCTGATACCAACCAACGCAAGAAGGCATGTAGGAAAATAAAGAACAAGGGATAACTAGTTTGAATCCATTGGTTTGCGCATGAATACTCGAAAACCAACTCTTCTTCAATCTGTTGATTCACACAAAATACAATAAAAAAGGCATCAACGACGGTTGACTTACAAAGAATACCCAAAATTGGAGAAAACAAGATAACTTTCTCTATAATCTTTTAATCATCAAAAACTCCCCCTAGGACAAAGGTCCTTACATTGTATTTAAAGGGACAACACAAACCCTAATTCTAAAGAAAATAAGAAAATTACCAAAAATAGAAATATTCGAGTTAGGCTCAAATTTGGAAACTAGAAACATAAAGAAACTACCAGAAAATAACCTAGACTAAATTTGATTCGTATAGCCCAAGATATTGAGCAATCAAATCTTTTCTAAAATGACAAAATCGCCCTTTTGAGCCCCAAACAATGGAATCTGTTTGTAAATCGATAGGATCCGTAGTTCACTATGGATTTTGATCTTCAGTACGTTTCCAATTAGATCCCCAACTTTTATATAATTTTGAGTTTGAAACTCTTGATTTCCACTTTGTATTATTCTCCCCTTGTTGGAAAAACTCGTCCTAGAGTTTACATATTGAAAGCGAACTTTGAATTTTTCAACCTTTGCAACAATATTCATCTAATTAGTCCATCGAGTCAAAATAAAATACCCACAATCAATTTCTTGATGAACAGTGAAGAAACTAAATTGTACTACTCAAAATAGAATGGATCTTTATAGTTTTTAAAGGAATCAACTAAAAACATGTTTGTACCATGCTCTATCATAGTAAAATTCAATGGGTTATTGTCTCTAATTTCATTTCTAGCAAAATTATCAACAAATATTTTTTTTTATGTTGCTTTCCAGAATAAATTAAGAATCCATCTTCAGTGTATTCATCATATATTGGAGGTGAATTCTAATCTACTTGAGATCCAAAAGAACATGAATTCAAGTTCAAGAATATCTCTTGTTCAGGAACTTGATCCGCACCATCTTTAGAACTTTTCAACACATGATCTTTCCTTGGTCTTTCACTAATAAGTAGCATCTTATCTTCTAGTGCTACAAAAGGAAAACTCAGCAGGATAGTATCATGGCATTGTCGCTTAGATTACACCCTAAAAGTGTAATCATAGGCCCTTAATTCACACCTTGTTAGATTTATATTAGTGTTAATTTCCTTATTTTAGTTAGATATTTGTTTGATTGTATTTTTTGTGTGCTTTGTAAGTTATAGGAGCTAATAAAGGCAAATAGACACAAAGAATGATAAAAGCGGTTCAAAACAAGCAAACCAATAAAGAGAAGTCCAACCTGTCTTGGTATTTTAGCCATAACTTTTTACTTCGATGTTTGATTGAGCTGATATTTGCACCATTGGAAAGAAGACTTCAATAGCTACAACTTTTCCTTTAATGTACATCAACTGAATTGTGCTCTAAGGTGGTTAAATAAAGCTTCAACATTTCTAGGTCGAATAGTGATAAATAGTACCCATTCGAACGGTTACTGTTTATCAGATGGTTACTGTTCACTCATCCAAACAGTGAATCCGGACGGTTATTGCTCACTATCCAGACGAACTTTAGACACGCATCAGATACACCGTCTGACGATCATTCAGACGGCTACTGTTCATCTAGAATGCATTTTTTGCGTTCTGAAGCTGCGTTTTTAGGATTTTTTTTATAGGTTTTTTGGGTAGTTAGGGTTAGTTTGAGCTAAGTGGGCGGCGGGAGAAGTTCTCCAAGGTTGGTTTTTTCCATTTTTCTTCATTTTAGCTTAGATTTAGCTTTGTAATGGTAGTATAAGAGTAGAACTTGTAATTTTCTTTCATTGTATTGTATTGTCTTTCACTTTCTTGCACTTTCTTGTATTTTTCTTGTATCCAAACACTCTTAATCTTCAAATACATTTTAGTTTAAATCTCTAAATGCTTTATTTTTATTTTACATGCTTTTATTATGATTTTAATTAGCTACTTTTTAAATTAGGTTCAAATGTGAAAATTACCCAAATAATCCAAGGAATTTAATGGAGGTATCTCATGAATTAATTACTATATTTTCTAGAATTCGAATTTCTAGTAATTACATGTGAAACTTTAGAAAACCTAGATTACTGACTAAGTTTGAAAATTTTTGTCACTCAAATCGATAGTATTAATTTAGGATTCTTGACTAGACAAAAACTCCACAATTGCTAGAAATTCATTCCCAACATTTGATTGAAGATGTTTTAGAAAACGTAGATTATTGACTATGTTTGGCTAATCAATGCACAAACTACAAATTTGGTATTGACTAAGTTGAATTGCAGGTATTAACCTTTGATTCCCCATTAAACATGTATCTAATTTCAATTACTTGAGAATTATTGATTTTCAAAGCTAAATTCTCCAAATCAATCACACTTAAATGTTATGTTTAATTTGAGTTATAAACCCTATTGGAAGCCTTGGATGAAATTGAGTGGTTGGATCATTTGAGCCAAATTCCCTTTTTAATTGCTTTAAATCTAGTTTTAATTTTCTTTACTTTAATTGCCTAGTTAATTCCTTTAATTTTCATTGCACTAGTTTAGTAATTCAAAACAACCATAAAAAATCAAAAGATTTTCAGTTTATTTTATTTTCTTTCTTTTATTTTAGATTCGATTCGCTTAATTGCAATTTGACCCTAGTTAGGTTAGTGTGAGGTGAGTGTTGGAGCTTATATTGGGCTAGGTCCCTTGGGAGAGAACGATACCAGATTATTACCGGTTTATACTTTATCGTGACCCCCGTACTCTTGTGGGGTAACTAACTCCATTTGTAGGAATATCGCATTTGGGAGCGAGTCAAGTTTTGGCGCCGTTGCCGGGGTCCAAAGGCACGAGGCGAGCACTACCAAGTTTTGGGTTGAAGAGCAATTGGTGGATTGGGTCTCTATCCATCTACCACGACGGAGGAATCTTTTGCTTAGGCCATTTGATAACTTCGTTCCATATTTTTGTTTGATAGCATGTTAGATTTTTATTTTTTCTTTTTCGCTTTATTTTAGGTTTATTTTGTTTTATTTGTATATATTTTGTTTTATTTTAATAATTTGATTGGAGGATTGCTAGAGGAGAACTAGAGATTGTTTTTATTGCAAATTGGTGGTATATAACTTGTGGAGATTGGAGGTTCGGTTGGATAGAACTTGATTAAATTAGTGAAATTTTATGTGGAGATTGGAGGTTTGGATGGAACACTATTGAGCATTGTTGTGTATGATGCGTTGAGGCATGGTGCACTACATTTGCTTGTGCATTGCATCCAATTTTTATTGTGCACTTCATTATGTTTGGTGGTAAATTTTCACACCTTCCATCATCCAATATGTTTATTAGGGAATACCTTAGAGCTAATGGCCAAAGGGAGCCTCCACGACCACCTTCCACTCTTGGGGGGTGTGACCAATTTAACCTTGGTAGAGGATATGATAGCACATATTCACAACATTATTTTGAGCCTCACCCTTACCAAGAACCCTTTGACTATTACCATGCACCACCTCTACCCTACCAAAATCCACCATGTGAATACCCTTAATCGCAATTTTTACCCTACGAGGAATATTACACTCCTCACATTGGTACACAAGTGGACACCATAGAGGATACACTTCAACAAGCCATAAAATTTCAAGGAGAAGTGAACTTTAGAATAGATGAGGGCCTTAATGAGATAAAGATTCAACTGACTCTTTTAATGCAAACCTTGGTTGTCCGAGCGGAGGATAAGTTCCTTGTGTCATCTCCAATCATTTCTCCTAATCAAGGGTGTCCCAGTGAACCCGCTCATCCCATCACTAACCGTAGGAATGAGTAAATCATTGATCAAAACACCCTTCCCTAAGACTTTGAGTTTAAGGAAGACATTCATAAGGAAAGTGAGGAAATTATTGAAAATGAATCTAGGGATGAAGAATATAAGAGAGTGGAGTCCGAAATTGGGGACTCTAAACAAGAAGAGAAGGTTAGTGATGAGATTACCCTTAATGATGATTTTGGTTTGTTAGATGTTGAGAATTTGCATGTCAATGAGGATGTTAATGATCCAAAGGTTATTCCTACTATGTTTAGGGATCATGTGATCCCTATTTTTGAGCCTTTAGCACATAGTCTTAACCTACCAGAGCTTTTGGAGCTTCATGTCCCAACATTGGAACCAAACATCATTCCAATGGCCAACCAATCAAAAGAAGGGGAGGGTCAAACACTTCATGGTATGGGCATTATTGGCATATTTGTGCATGATCATTTTGGATTCTCTACATTCCATGATCCTTTTTACCCTTATGTGCATTCAAGCTACATCCTTGATGTCATCAAAGTGGTTGCCATTGTATATTCCCTCATTTGTATGCAATCTTTGAAAATCTATAAGTTGGGGGGTGTGGGATGATGATGGCCAATTTCCACTTTATGGCATTGGGTGATAATCTCTCAAAATTGGGTAGGAATAGGAGTAGTTATTTTGTTTCTTTTTTTTATTAGTTTATTCTTTCTCACATTTTTGTAGGAATAGGAGTAGTTTTTTTTCTTTGTTTTTTTAGTTTATTTTTTCATTCTAAGTTGGGGCTGCTTTAGGCGAAAGAAAGGGGTTGTCCAGTTTCTAAAAATAAAGTGCAAACCCTATTTTTCAGTCAATTTTAAAGTGAAATCTAAATCTACTGTAAGTGAATTAGCATGCAAATTTTATATGGATGGAAAGGTCTATGAATTTAATTTCCAACAAAAAAAAAAAAAACGAAGCATGATTTGCTTTCCTGTGGAGAGAGATATGGCTGTTTTATTGACGAGTGTTAAAACTGCCTGCACACATCTGAAAATTCAGCAATCCCCTTGATTTTCTGCAGCATACCTCCTTTCATTTTGCTTTGTTCTTGGGGTGCATTAGGCACCCTATTTTTTATTCTCTCACCATTTAATTGCATTCCATGCTTTGTTCTTATGCATTGAGAACAATGCATCATTCTAAGTTCGGGGTGGGTAGAGGCTTTGTCTTTATTTGTTTTGCATCCTATAAAAAAAAAAAAAATCTGTTTTCTTTGTTTGGCACCCTAAATAAAACAAAAAAAAAAAAATCATTTTACTTGTGAAAGTGCATTTTGAGATTAGAAGATAGGAATTTTTACATGTATCTTTACTCAAGATAACGTTGATTCATTATTCATACCCAACTTGTTGTAGGAATTGCTTAATTCATGCATTTGTAGAGGGGATTACATCATTGTGCACAATCATGCTTTACAACATAGTTTCTTACTAGTTTTTACTTTTCCATCCTTACATTGGTGGAGATTATTACCTTGTGAGCTTTAGAGCAATTATCATTTTTTGGTGCGTTTATATTTACTCAAAGATAGTTTCTTCACCCTCACTTCATTCATTAGCTTCATTATGTTTGTATTTGATTCATGAGTTGAGTTTTGATTTTGTTATTGACACTTTTACTCTATGAAATGCTTCAGTTGTACAACTTGGGATAGGATTGTTTGTCATGTTCTTCTTGATAGCCTTTTGTTTCCCATGCCAAACCGTACATTCCTCTTTACCCTTGTTGATCTTTTATTTTTAGAAATGTGCATAGTGATTTCATCTCTTGTATTGCAAAGGGACGCTTATGTGAGAAAAGAGTGTTTTTGCATTGCTAAAAAAAAAAAAAAAAAATTTAAAGAAGAAGAAGAAGAAGAGATTGATTTGAGGAATTCAATGCAAAAGGAGCATAGTGAAATATGAGAAGCAGTTGTTGATTCTAAAGGGGATGATAAAAGGATGGAAACAAAAAGAAAAGTAAGAAAAGAATAAAAAAAAAATAGAAGAAAAAAAAAGGAGAATTAAGAAAAGAAAAAAAAAAAAAAATAGATTAAGAGGAAGAAAAGAGTGAAAGAGGAGTTTAAAAGTTGAAAATATTTCAAGACAAGAGTGAGAAGTGGATTTTGTGTACTAAAAGTTAAAAAGGGAGAGTTGTAGTTGTTTTGCATTTATCATGTCATGCCTTGATCACACATGATATGATCATTTGCTCCCTCTCCTTACCCTTTACCTTTTACCTCTTCTACATTGCCCTCTTCACCTTTACATGGCATAGTTGATCCAAGTTGTGATTAATTGAAGTTTTCAATAGAGTATAAGCTATATCTTGTCAATTTCTTTGAATTAATGCTTAACTTTGAATATTCTTTCATGAAGCTATGCTAATGTCGATACATTTCTATCTTTTCAATTTTTGTAATTGGTATGCTCACTTGATTTGTCTTTTTACATTTACTCTATTGTTGAGCATACTATTGTGAGAACCATGTGGGACTTTAATTGCGAGTGTATATCCGGTGAGGATTGAATCAAAACTTTAAAGGGGTGGATTTGCATAAGTGAGTTCATTTGTGTTATTTAGCATGATTCTTCACCCACATATATGAAACTCTATTTTGTATGACTTGTTGCATATTAATGTATGTGTGGAGTTCGGAATGGCATCAATGCTAACTTGAGTAGGATTATGCATCCATTCCTTATTCTCATCTAAGTTGGCAATTCATATAAGGATGTTTGTGGGTATCATCATTGAAAACCCTCACAAAACACCACTCGTCCACTAGGGGTAACCTATGGGTTTAAAGGCTTGGTGCATAAACTAAATGCATCCATGAATCCTACGAAAGTGAAGATTATCCTTTATGTTTTTGATAGTTTTTGCTAGGGACAAGCAAAATGTAAGTTGGGGATTGTGATTACACCCTAAAAGTGTAATTATAGGCCCTTAATTCACACCTTGTTAGATTTATATTAGTGTTAATTTCCTTATTTTAGTTAGATATTTGTTTGATTATATTTTTTGTGTGCTTTGTAGGTTATAGGAGCTAACAAAGGCAAATAGATGCAAAGAATGATCAAAGTGGGTTCATAACGAGTAAACCGGTGAAGAGAAGTCCAACCCGTCTTGATATTTTGGCCATAACTTTTTACTCCGATGTCCGATTGAGCTAATTTTTGTGCCATTGCAAAAAAAAGACTTCAAGAGCTACAACTTTGCCTCTAATGTGCATCAACTAAATCGTGCTCTAAAGTGGTCAAATAAAGCTTCAATATTTCTAGGTCGAATAGTAATGAATAGTACCGTCCGAACGGTTCACCTGTCCAAACAGTGCGTCCGGATGGTGAACAGTGCGTCTGGACTGTCACAACCTGACTTCGCCCTCACTAGGCCGCGACAATGAAAGGTTTAAGGTTGGGTTTGAGAGTAGGTGATTGGGTTTATGATTTCAACACAACCATATAAACATGAATATGTCATAGATAGTCCAGAAATATTACATCAAGGTCGTAAGCATGAATCTTAAGGAAATGCATAGATTCTTACCCTTAGTATCTTTCCAAAAATCAAGATGGTTCAGTATGTCTATAAAAGAAAAGAAAAGAACATACTGGCTCAGTCTATAGTTAGCTTTAATATAAAAAAGGACCTCGTTTATGTGTAGTTAGGTGGGGAGGGTAAGTTAAGTTAGTGAAGCTTAATTAGAATGAGGTGGAAGGTTCAGGCTTCCTTTTTGGGGCGATGTACGTTGCTGAGCTAGGAACAAAACTACCGATGATTCAGGTGGAGAGATTCTGGAAATTTCCATTTGGGGGGCTATTAAGGCCACTCTCCCATATTTGGTTTCCCTGAATATTTAGGGGTGCCTTGATAATTTTTCCAGAATTTTTCTACTCATAATCTATTTTCTGTGAATTTTTATCCTTGAAGCAGTAATTAATTCTTGGAAATTCATATCAATATCAGATTGCTCTGAAATTTTTAGGATAACTTATTGAAGTAATATAATAGCTACCATAAAAATTTTAGGGTCAATGGACTTCCCACGCGCCCTCACGCGCCACAGTCGTGCGTGGGGGTGGAAGGCTTGGCCTTCTTCTTCCTCCTGCACGACTGGCCACGCTTCCAGTCCATTTTCCAGTGATTCCCAGTGTCTCCTGGCTATGCATGTGTGACCCAAAGATTGGTAAGGACCTGGGTCACACATCCATGGTCGGGTCTTGGCCAGAGATGGTCGGAGATGGCCATACATGGCTAAAAACACCGGATGCATGGCGGAACCCTAGGGGTACCGACATGCAACCTCGTTTTTGGCTATCTTCCAGCGATAATCAGGCCTCGGTTCCTTCATGAAGTTTGTTCCTTGCCCAGAGACGGTTCGTCCCCAAGTGGTCCGGTTGGCAAAGCTTGCCAATGGCTGGAGATTCAGTTCTCTGAACATTTTCTAGCGGGTTCGGCTTCGCAGAGGATCTCGGTGCACGCACAGAGGCCGTGGACCTCTTTAGGACACCCAGAAGGGATCCCCAAGAAGTACCCAAGCCTCTGTGATAGCCCTCGTCTCCTAGTTTTGCCGGATAAAGGTGGGTTGGGTCTTTCACGTCATTTCTTCCCTCTCAGTTTCTCTCTCTTGCAGTGGGTTTGTGGCCGGTTTTGTGCTAGGTTTAGAAGGCTTAGAGGGTGTAGAAAGTGGGTTCCTCACTTGGTTTTTGAATGCCACAGTCTCGAGCTCCCTCTTCCCCGCTCTTTTTCTCTCTCTCTCTCTCTCTCTCTCTCTCGGTTTCTCTCTAAAACTCTCACACAATGCTTCTTCTTGAGTAACCCATGAGGGAAGGGGTGCATGTGTGTTTATAGGGCTGTGGTGTGTGTATATAGGTGATAGGGAGTGACCTCTCTCTCTCTCTCTCTCTCTCTCTCTCTCTCTCGGTTTCTCTCTAAAACTCTCACACAATGCTTCTTCTTGAGTAACCCATGAGGGAAGGGGTGCATGTGTGTTTATAGGGCTGTGGTGTGTGTATGTAGGTGATAGGGAGTGACCTCTCTCTCTCTCTCTCTAAAACTATACCTTCCCGGCGTCCCCTTCTCTCTCTCTCTCTCTACAGTATTCTGAGAAGAATGCCATCCCCATGCACTGCCCAACTTGCGGAGTGCACGAAGGATTCTGGCGAGAAATTCCTTTCGACATTCCCCTCGATCATCCGCGTTTTCAGTTTTTGGTTCCTTCATCATTCTCCAATCCCTCAATTCCTATTGGCTGAAAGGGAAGTTTTTGTCCAGCAATTGTTCAACAATAATGTTTAAAATATTGTCAAGCAAATTTGATATGTGAATGTGCGTTTAAAATATGTGGTTAGTGCTTAATTGTTTATAATAGGATAGGTGTAGATATGCATATACATGTGTAGGCATGCATACATCTATATATATATGTATAGGGGCATATATGCTATAAAATACCAGCCATGCAAGTTGGCGGGGTAGAGAAATTTCGCAATTATGGAAGGAAGTCCCTAGTCCAGGGCGACTGAGTTTCAGGTTTTTGTTCTTCGTTGGGTGCAAAATTCGAAACCGTAACTAGAAGGCTCTCGAAAATTTAATCGATTTAGACTCGAATTTCGTGCAATTCCATCGCTGGGTGAGAGAGAAAACTCTATACGAAGTTTAAGGAAATTCGGGTGCGAATTTCCAGGTGTAGCGGCGTTTGGGGCTTTTTTCAGGGATCAACACTTTACAAAAATGAGTTATGAGATTACCACGGCGTCAGGCTCGAAAGGTGATAATTTTAGACATATAATTCGTCGAAATCTGACGAAAGACGATAGAGAAAACTCAGCTTTAATTTAGGGTGTTAGCTAATGCAAATTGTTGGGTAACGAGGTTCGAATTCTGCCTCTGGGAAATCGGGTTTCTTAAATTGGATGGGTTTGGGCTTGGAAAGGTTTCGCTATGACTTATGTCTCTATGGTTGTGTCTTAAACCGTCCCGTTATGGTTACTGTTCACCGTTCGAACGAACTTCAGACGCCCGTCAGACGCACCGTCTGATGATCGTTCGGTCGGTTACTGTTCATCTAGAATGCATTTTTTGCTTCCGAAGCTGCGTTTTTAGGGTTTTTTGTAGGCTTTTTAGGTAGTTAGGGTTAGTTTGAGCTAAGTGGGTGGTGGGAGAAGCTCTCCAAGGTTGGTTTTTTTCATTTTTAGCTTAGATTTAGCTTTGTAATAGTAATATAGGAGTAGAACTTATAATTTCCTTTCATTGTATTGTATTTTCTTTCACTTTCTTGCACTTTCTTGTATTTTTCTTGTATCCAAACACTCTTAATCTTCAAGTACATTTTAGTTTAAATCTCTAAATGCTTTATTTTTATTTTACATGCTTTTATTATGATTTTAATTAGCTAGTTTTTAAATTGGGTTCAAATGTGAAAATTACCCAAATAATCCAAGGAATTTAATGGAGGTATCTCATGAATTAATTACTATATTTTCTAGAATTCGAATTCCTAATAATTACATGTGAAACTGTAGAAAACCTAGATTACTGACTAAGTTTGGAAATTTTTATCAATCAAATTGATGGTATTAATTTAGGATTCTTGACTAGACAAAAACTCCACAATTGCTAGAAATTCATTCCCAACATTTGATTGAAGATGCTTTAGAAAACGTAGGTTATTGACTATGTTTGGCTAATCAATACACAAACCACAAATTTGGTATTGACTAAGTTGAATTGCAGGTATTAACCTTTGATTCCCCATTAAATATTGATCTAATCTCAATTGCTTTAGAATTATGGATTTTCAAAGTTAAATCTTTCGAATCAAACATACTTAAATGTTGTGTTTAATTTGAGTTATAAACCCCATTGGAAGCCTTGGATGAAATTGAGTGGTTGGATCATTTGAGCTCAATTCCCTTTTTAATTGATTTAAATCTAGTTTTAATTTTCTTTACTTTAATTGCCTAGTTAATTCCTTTAATTTTCATTGCATTAGTTTAGTAATTCAAAACAACCATAAAAAACTAAAAGATTTTCGATCTATTTTATTTTCTTTCTTTTATTTTAGATTCGATTTGCTTAATTGCAATTCGATCCTAGTTAGGTTAGTATGAGGTGAGTGTTAGAGCTTATATTGGGCTAGGTCCCTTAGGAGAGAACGACACCGGATTATTACCGGTTTATACTTTATCGTGACCCCCGTACTCTTGCGGGGTAACTAACTCCGTTTGTAGGAATACCGCATTTGGGGGCAAGTCACGCGCTAACTGGGCCACGTCATCAGGCTCCTCATGGCTTCAAGAGGTGCGTCTAGAACATTGCCACCACTTCCTTCTCTTCCACAAGGCATGATGTAGGAACGATCGCAAGCTTTGATACCAACTAATGCAGGGAAGCGTGTAGGAAAATAACAAGGGATAACTAGTTTGAATCCGTTGATTCGCGCATGAATACCTAGAAACCAACTCTTTTTTAATCTGTTGATTCACATAGAATATAAGAAAAAAGGCAACAACGGCGGGTGAATCACACAGAATACCCAAAGTTAGAGAAAACGAGAGAACTCTCTCTATAATCTTTTAATCATCAAAAACTCCCCCTAGAACAAAAGTCCTTACGTTGTATTTAAAGGAAAAACACAAACCCTAATTCTAATTACCAAAATGAAGGCAAAAATAAAGAAAATAAGAAAATTATCAAAAGTAGCAAAATTTGAGTTAGGCTCAAATTTGGAAGCTAAAAAAAATAAAAAAAAACTACAATAAAAAAATCTAGACTAAATTGGATTTGTATAGCCCAAAATATTGAGCAATCAAATCTTTCGTAAAATGGAAAAATCACCCTTTTCGAGTCCCAAACAATGGAATTTGTCTTTAAACCAATAGGGAATATAGTATACCATAGATTTTTGATCTCCAGCCCGTTTCCAATTAGATCCCCAACTTTTATATAATTCTGAGCTCAAAAATCTTGATTTTCACTTTGCATCATTCTCCCCTTACTGGAAAAGCTCATCCTCGCGTTTAGATTCTAAAAGAGGACTCTGAATTTTTCAACCTTTGTAACAATATTCATCTAATTAGTCCACCGAGTCAAAACAAAATACTCCATAATCAATTTCTTAATGAACAATGAAGAAACCAAATTGTTCTTCTCAAAATAGAATGGATCTTCATAGCGTTTAAAGGAATCAACCAAAAACATGTCTGTACCATGCTCCATCATAGTAAAATTCAATGGGTTATTCTCTCGGATTTCATTTCCAACAAAATCATCAAAATATATTTTTTTATGTTGCTTTGCAGAATAAATTAAGAATCCATCTTCAGTATATTCACCATATAGTGGAGATGAATTCCAATCTAGTTGAGATCCAAAAGAACACGAATCCAAGTTCAAGAATATCTCTTGTTCAGGAACTTGATTCGCACGATCTTTAGAACTCTTCAACGCATGATTTTTCTTCAGTCTTCCACTAGTAAGTAGTATGTTATCTTCTAGTGCCACAAAAGGACAACTCAACAGGATAGTATCACAACTTTGTTGCGCCAATCGGGCTACATCATCAGGTTCGCTCATAGCTTCAAGAAGTGCATCTAGAACACCGCCACCACGTCCTTCTCTTCCACAAAACATGATGCAGGAACGATCGCATGCTCTGATACCAATTGATGCAAGGAAGCACGTAGGAAAATAAAGAACAAGAGATAACTAGTTTGAATCTATTGATTCACGCATGAATACCTGGAAACCAACTCTTCTTCAATCTGTTAATTCTCATAGAATACAAGAAAAAAGGTATCAACGGCGGTTGATTCACATAGATTATCCGAAGTTAGAGAAAATAAGAGAATTCTCTCTATAATCTTTTAATCATCAAAAACTCCCCCAGGATAAAGGTCCTTACATTGTATTTAAAGGGAAAACAAAAACCCTAATTCTAATCACCAAAATTAAGGCAAAAAAAAAAAAAGAAAAATACCGAAAATAGAAAAATTCAAGTTAGGCTCAAATTTGGAAACTAGAAACTAGAAATATAAAGAAACTGCCAGAAAAGAAACCTAGACTAAATTGGATTAGTATAGCCTAAGATATTGAGCAATCAAATCTTTCCTAAAACAACAAAATCACCCTTTTTGAGGCCCAAACAATGAAATTTGTTTGTAAACTGATAGGATCCATAGCTAACTATGGATTTTGATCTGCAACATGTTTCCAATTAGATCTCCAAGTTTCACATAATTCTGAGTTCAAAATTCTTGATTTCCACTTTGCATCACGTTCCTAAACACTGAAGGATCAGAGAATTCCCATAGAGTTCTATATAAAAGATTGAGAAGGCTCTCCATAGAACCTTTTAGTAATCATCGAAGGTTTCTATTCTTTGGTAGAGGTTGTCTTGGTGGATCTTCATGACATTCTAGTGAAACTAATTTAGTGGCTGGTGGATTCAGGCAGTATCATGGAGCTTGATTGTCAAATTGGGTCACAATATGATATTGCTCGCTTTAGGTTTGAGTTTTCATAATTTTTACTATAGAGGCATACAGACATTTGGCCACTCTATGCACTAGTCAACTAATCTTAAGCTCATAAGATATTGCTGCCACATCGATAATCAAACACTAAAAAATGGAGATTATGATATTTGATCGTAAAAGAAGCATATCTATAAGTTTATAGACTCAACACATGAAGTGCTTGGATTTCGCCCAGAGTTGGGTTCTAATTTATATTCTAGTATTGTGCATTTTATGAGTCAAAAATTGTGTCTTATTTGTCTGATTGTTGTTTATTATTTGTAATTTATGAAAATGCTTATGCTTCAAAATCAGCATTATGTTATAATAGGTCGTAGGACCTATTCAGCCATCGAAGTCAATAAATCCATGTCCAACGAATTGTTAGATACATAAACAAACAAAAAGGGAATCTGAACCAAAACTATTTATGAAACGATGTTATCACTTATCTTAATAATTTTTTGAAGAGATAAGAGATATAGTGAATCATAAGTTTGTAGGAATGATCTATGTAACTAGATCCTAACCTAAAAATAGGTAATCAAGATCGGATCGTTTAGTTGATAGCCAAATCATAATTAAAATAGATAACTAGATCACAAGTTTCGAGGCTTTGGGATATTAAAATCCCTAAATGGTCTTAGAATTTTCTCAAACTTGACTTATAGTACTGTCTAAATAAAAGTGACATTTGAAAATGAATCACATTGCCTTGGACCCCCAGTTTTGGAGTTACAACATATAGTCTATTTTATTACTGGTATTACATTCATTTTATCATGTTTTTAAAAAATTGTACTTATGTTTCTAGGATGGCATAAAATTGTACTTAGTTTTGATTTTCCAAAACTTGAGTTGGCTGAAGAACCTTTTATTAGCTTGGATCCATTTTCAGAAATGGATAAAGAACAATTAGGTCTAAATTTCTACGAAGTGGTTATTGAAAATGCTAGAAAACTTAATGCTCCCTTTCGTGAAGGCATTAAAACTATTGGCTGATATGTTACTTGGTATTCTTGTGATGTAAATTAAAACTTGATTTTAAGGGTTCATTGTTGAGCCTTGGTTTTCAGCCCCCCGAGTCTGGGTTTTGACTCGGAACAGAAACTCGATATTCTGTTTGTTAGAACTTACCCTCCTAAGACGATGAGTGTGACGGATGGGGTTTGAACTTGAAATGCATTTGATTAAGGACTTTTTGAAAAAGGTTTGGATTCGCCACCTAACTTTGATAAATGTGTATTAGGTCACTTAAAACTAAGTAAAGCTCAAAGACTAAACTTAGGTTTTTTGAAAAACTTCCTCAAAAGAGGGTTTTTGGAAAAACAGGTTGATTGGCAACCTTTAGAGAATGTTTAAGTCCTTTGAAAAAAATGACTCCGTTTTTGTCTTTGAAAACAGTGATTCTAGGTTCGGAGGTTGGTTACGTGCAGGGAAGATATCTGGAGACAATCACCTTATCCCGCTCTTGCGGTACCTACATGTCTAATCACCCTATATTTCACTCATTTGATTTTCTGGTTCCTAATTGTCCACTATGTCCACTTGAAAATGTTTTGAAAATGGTATTGTCATCACTTATGAGATGGATGATGCATGATGCAATGCTAAGAAAGTCTGAAAGAGACGTGGGGTTGAACTTTGATAAGGGGCTATTTGACTTTGAAAAGGGATTATGATCGCACCTATGAAGGTTGCCTACGTATCTCGTTTTGACAAGAATCATATCACTCATAATTCGGACTCAAGGTCCAATTGAAAATAGGCATATTGGGGCCTTTGAAAAGTTTTAAAAACTCATTGGGGTCTTGTTTTGAAAAAAGAGAACTTAGGCCCTGTTTGGAACCAGTTTTTATTCCTATTCCATTTTCGTTTTTTGTGTTCTTGGAACCAAAAAATTTGAGAATATCTCATTTTTCTTGTTCTCGTAAACAAAAAAAATGGGACTATCGAAAATACCATCGTTTTCATATCGTTCTCATTTTCATATGAAAATGATTTAGGAAACTCATAAAACACATTTTTAATGGTTCTCGAAACAAGGCTGTTTTTTGAAAAATTTCTCAAAAATAAGTTCTAGAACCAATTTACCAAACGTGGTTTCTACAAAAATAGTTTTCGGAACCAATCTGCCAAATGCGGTTCCGTCAAATTTCAAAAAATAAAAACTGAAAACTGAAAATGAAACCACAACCAAACGGAGCATAAGAGTTTTTACTCAAAATTTGGAAATGACTCAAGAGAGTTTTGATTTGAAATTGGATGTTGGAGTGTTCTTGAAATGGAACTTGAAGGTTTGATAGCGCTTTTGAAATGTTTTGAACATAACTCAAGATAGTTGTTTTGGCTATTTTAGAAATTTGACCAGGGATTTGAAAATGGGATTTGGACTTGTAAAAGCTTTTGTGAACTTGCCTTGAAAAAGTTTTTGAAAATGATATTTTATGTACCTTATGGAAGGCATGTTGATGTTTCATTGCCTTTGAGAGATTAGTTATGTGGGAATTAAACTCTTTTAAGGTTATAAGGTTTGGAAACATTTTTAGAAAAACTGGCTAGAAACTTCCTTTGTTTGAATGTGTCACTTGATCTTGGACAACCCTAACCATAGAAGGCCTAGGGTTGTTTCAAGAACGTGATGTTTGAAAATAGTTTTTGAAAAAAGGTTTCATAAAACATTTAGGGTTTGAAACCATAATGTGAACCTTATAGATTTCATTTGATATATCACTTTCCTTAAGAAACCTAAACTAAGAAAGGGTTAGGATCACCTTAGGGTTGTGAATTTTTGAAATAGTTTTTGAAAAATAGTAAATGTCTAGCCATTTTGGATTGAGACAAGTTTGAAAAAGAGTCCCTGAGTTATAATCTTGAAACCTCCTAGGTTGGGTAACCTAGGGTTGGACCACCTAGGCTCTAATTGACCTAAGGTTTAGACCCCCTATGGTTCGGAAAGATGCCTTGAAGATTTAATTTGATATAATATGGAAAGATATGATTTTTAGTTGAAAAAGAAAAGTTCTATTTTTGAAAAGTTTTATTTTATGAAAGTTTTAAAAAGAAAAGTTTTGTTTTAGGAAAATTTCAGAAAGGAAAAGTTTCGATTTAGGAAAGTTTGAAAATGAAGGTTTTGTTTTAGAAAAGTTTTGAAAAAAGAAATTTTTAAATTCGTTTTCGAAAATAGAAGATTTGATTTAGTTTTCTAAACTAGAGGACTGGATTCTGCTTCTAAGAATAGAAGATTTGATTTCGTTTCCAAAATGGGAGATTTGATTTGGTTTCTAAAATGGAAAGATTTGATTTAGTTTGAAATAGGAAAGGTTTGACTCGGACAAGGTGTGATTTTATGTGAAAACTTTTGGTTTGAAAGGCTATGATTTTATGTGACACTTTTTGAAAACAACTCAAGAGAGTTATGCAATTTTGTAAAGCATAATGTAACAATGATTTGAAAAGCCATTTTTGATACAACGACGCAAGAATAAAGGTTAGGGACAAAACTAGGGTTTCCTAGGGCATGAATTTCTAGGGTTTTGATCTTAGCTTCAACACTTGGACTAATTTTGAGAAAAAACCTTTTGAATATAAGATTGGAAAAGGTTTGAAAACTAAATTTTAAAAGAGACATTTTAGGGCTTAAAACCCTAGCGTGGCCTTTGAAGGCCTTTTTGAATATACCACTTTTCTAAAGTGATCCTAACCATTAAAAGGCTAGAACCACTTTAGGGTTGTGATTTTGAAAATAAACTAGGGTTTGAAATCCTAATGTAAACCTTGGTGGTCCCTTTTGAATATGTCACCTTTCTAGAGAAACCATAACTATGAGGAGGTTAGAATCACCCTAGGGTTGTGAGTTTGAAAATAAGAACAATGTATGAACATGACAAGTATAATGTAATAGGGACATGAATATACAAGGTTGAAGGCTTCACCACATTGCAAGGGGCCTCAAGACTGTACTATGATTGGTTAGGTTAAAGAAAGATCCCCGACACGGTGATCTCCCCAAAGCATCTCCTAGGCATGGACCTAAGGTTCTTTTTGTGTTTACACATGCAAGAAGAGGGAGTTGTAGATAGGGAGTAAAATAAAAAATAGTCCAAGTGGACTAGGAGGAAGAAGAGAGAGAGAGGGGGTTTATAAAATTTAAAGAGAAACCCCACCTTGTCTTGGAATCTCCTTTAAGCTTCTATAGAGCCTTCACCTTGAATTTGAGAGAGCTTCAAAATTGCTGGAGATGGCCTCCAATGGTGCTCGGGGCCTAGGGTTTAGAGTGTATAGGCTAAGGAGGCTTGAACTATGTAGAGAGCTAGGGTTTTGTGAGGATTTCGAGGGGCTTTCTTCAAAGAGGCAGCGTTTCTTTACGATTTTTTAGACTTGGAATACGCTGGGGGGTGCATTGTATTTGTAGGCAAAAGTTAAGGAGGTGAGGTCATTAGGAGTGGCGCCACCTAAGTATGGAAGTGATCTTCGAGATTAGATTCGACCTTGGGTTGCAAGGCAAAGATCTGGGCGTCACTCTTAGTGGCTCTTTGCCATTTTTTAGCTTGGTTCCACTATGAGTGGCTTCGGTTTGATTTGAAAAGCTGCTAGGCTACAGGGCCCAACTAGAAAAGAGATAGGGCACCTGGATTGCCCCGGGGATTTCAGGTTTGATACCTAGAACCAGAATTATTGAAAAAGATGATTGGTCCACCAGGGGTAAAACGATCATTTGAATCGAAAAGTACCTAAATGGGCCCGAAATGGACTGGGATAACATTTAAAAGTTAGAAACACTATTAAGAGTGTTCTCGAGTTTTACCAGTTTGACATCTAGAGCTAGTGTAGTTGAAAAAGATGACCGACCTACTAGGGGCAAAATAGTCATTTGAACATGAAAACATCAGAACAGGTCCGAAATTGACTAGAAGAGGATTTCAAGGTTAGAGACACTCAGGGAAATGTCTCTGGGGATTACTGGTTTGATACCTAGAGTCGGTGTGGTTGAAAAGGATGACCAACCCATTAGTGGCAAACGGTTATTTGAATTAGGAGACCTTAAGATAGGCTTGAAATTGACTGGAAAGAGATTTAAAGATCGGGGATACCATGGGAGTGCCCTGGGAACTTACCGATTTGATACCCAGAGCCAATGTGGTTGACAAGGGCAATTTGGCGCTCAGGGGTAAAATGGTCATTTTGACTGAGAAATATCGGAACGGGTCCATAGTTGGTTTGAATGGAATTTTGAGTGTGGCGGGCCATCCGGGGACAGTCTTGGAAGGGGTGGACTTATCGCTATGAGGACTTAGATACTTTTTTAAAAAACTTGTCGGGTTAGGCCCACCAAGGGTGACATGGTCATTTTTTACCGAAATGGGCTAGCATGCATTGGTGTTGACCGGTCTAAATTTGGAATGGATTTTCCATCTCGAGGACTTTGTGTCCTCTTAGAGATGTGCCTATAGGGACTTATCATTTCGAGAAATTTTGTACCTTCTTGGTGAACGGCCGAATTGAGTTGGATTGGATGATGCCTCAAGAGTATTTGGGTCATTTGGCTTCAAATGGGCCTGACGGCCCATGAAGCAACTGGTTGATTGGAATAGAGTTTGGAAAGCTGGTCTGGGTTGGAATGTGCTATGATACTTGAATATGAGTCCAGTTAGGCCAAAAATTATCAAGCGGGCAAACATGGAGTACTTACATTCATGTAATAATATATATATATATATATTATACATTTCATATGGTTCATGCATATCTCTGAAATTATAGTTTTTGTTATTTTCAGGTTATTCATGGAGATTAGGCCGATGGTGGTTCCAACTGATTAAGTGTAATGAGCTTTATTTCATATGGATTGGGAGGACATAGTTTTTGTCCAGTTCATTTGTGTTGTATGGGTTGAAAGGACAGGCTTTTTATTGAGTTCATTTATGTTGTATGGATAAGGAACTCACTTTTGGTTGTTTAGATTGTTTGTACAATTTTCGTTGGAAAATTTTAAATTTATGGAGGATATTAATTGTATATAGTTGCATTTTAATTCAAAGTCGAATTTTGAATTGTTTGATTATGGCTCCCTTTAATTTCACGTAAATTACTTTTGCGGAAAACATTTTCCTTATTTTTCGGTGTTTGATTGTGCATAACTTTTATTTTCCGAAATGTATGGAAAATGACTTACCGATCTCATTTCGGTACGTCATTTTACGAAGCTCTCGTCGAGAGCCAAACCATCTGTGCAAACCTGACTGCTCAAAGACAAGCTGCTCACTCCACCACGCTGCCATATTCCTTTCAATTCCTCGAAATCATCTTCTCCGTCAACTACTGCATCACTGGAATCATCACTTCTACATACAGAAAATGCAGAGTACAGTATCACTATGGGTCTTCCCAAGCTTGTTCCCCCGTGATCCTCAAAGTCACCATAGATTTTTCTCAGCAACCAAACAGTTGGTTGATTGAGAAACTAATGCTTTTTCTTATTGATTTTTTCTGGTTATGATATGCGATCTGCATGGAATGATTTCAGCATCCCTTTGGGTCTGCCGGTGTCAATGAAGGTGAACTGTGCAGACAACACCGGGCTGAAGAAAACCTCTGCAGAAGGTTGCAGAAGGTGACTTGACAACGAGACAGAGCTCGCCGACGTAGATGCAGTCAACATCCCAATCTCTCTCACTCTCTCAATCGATATATATATATATATATATATGTATGTATGAATGCGTGTGTGAGTATAGAAATCTGGTTTTTATAGTGTGAATGAGATATTAATGGATGATTGATTGGATGCAGACAATAAACGTTTTGGGACAACCGGATTTGGTTGAGAGTTTGGGGAAGAAGAAGATTTAGGGCCCCACAAACCGATTTTTGCTAGCATTTCTAATGGTTGATAAACACCTAAAAAGAAAAACTTGGTAATTATTTTCTTGTAAAAGTTTTACAGAAAGAATATTTTACATTGAAAAATTTTTACGCGAAAAGGAAAACATTGTGGCTAATGGTGCCTTTAGCGTTGGTACTTTGTCGTTGCCAATAAACTTAATAATATTAATGTACTAATAGCGACATCCACTCTCTTGTTGTTGCAGAGGTTTCCCACCTTTTTAGTGACAATTTTTTCGTCATTGCTAATACTCGGTCTGTGTTATTCTGCTGTCACTAAAAGTATTTGTGACCAGTGCTTTAGCGATGCATTATTGTGTTTTGGCAGCAAGTTTTCTCAATTAAGTGCAGGTTTTTTATCGTCGCAAAAAATTGTTTATTTAGTAGTGCTAGTAATTCCCCTTCAACATCCTGGACTTCTTCCAAAAGGCTTAAAAATTCTGGAGGCACCACAATTGGTTCACCAATTATGTCTGATTCTCAGTTCTTTGTGTGATTAGATGCAACCCATGAAGCTAGATGGTGTGCTTTCTCAAATTAGGGAGACTGTTACTGTTTTGGAATCAAGAATTTAGTAGTGGAAAAGATTAAAAAAAAAAAAAAAGAAGATATAGATGATGGAAAAGAGAACAAATTTTTTTTCACACTTTCTTCTCTTTTCCTTCACCTTTTTTTTTTTTTCATAATAAATTCGGATTCCAAATTCAACATGATAGTGAGAAGCTCTCCCATATCTACTTTTAGTCTTCTATTTGTCACTTGCTCTTGTTATGGATGTGATTTCAATATTATAAGGTCTAATCCTTCTGTTAGGCTTCTAGGTGTTCTACATTAGTGATTACTAGCAGTAAGCTCGTGCGATGCACGGAATTGTTACAATGCAATTAATACTAAAGAATTATCAGTTATTAGAGAGAAGTGTAATTTAGTTATTTATCTTCTCAAAACTCACAAATGGATAAAACAAAATAATTGTCTAACTATAAATTTGTGACGATGTAGTCTATTTCTATTATTTTTTTAATAACAAACAATCGTGTTATTTTTTGTCCGTACACAATAGAATAAGAATTTAATCTGGCCATCCATAAATATTATATAAAGTAGTGATTATTTTCATAAACTTGCTGAAGTGAAGAGGGTTGAGCCGTAGGTTGCTGATTAGATTAGATCTTGCCTAATTGGCCACTACTCCTTTTTTTATATAAAAAAATAAACATCAATGAATTAATATTTTTTCCTCTTGCAATTTCAAACCATCATTAATGCGATAAAATTACAATCAAAATTCTCACATAAGGAAGCACAAACTCACGCTGCTTCATCTCTTCGTGGTATAACACATTCCGATCATTTCAAGAAAGGCATTCTAATTTATATAAGGTCAAGTGAAAATACTCGCACACAATAATTTATATTAAATTAAAAACTATCAAATCTAAATTGAGTTCCAAAATTACAAAAGAGATGCTTAAGTTCTTATTCACAGCTCCATAAATTAGCTACCCCATAATATCAAAATAAAATTAAATAAAAAAATACACAATAAATGAAACAAATAATATTTTGTCTTCCCAAGTAAGAAGACAGAGCTCCAATTGGTCTCTAAAATCTCCAAGCTTCATATGCATTATCCTTTCATGCACAGCCACATCAAACTTAGTTGACAATAATTACTGAATCTCTCTTTGTGGGGACTCAAATACTCTCTCTCACACTTGAATTGTAATTATGATGATAAAATTAAAAGTTGCGTTAGCTTTTATAAGTAGAGTTGCTAAATTTAATGGATAAGAACTGAAATTTGAATGACTGTGATTGAGTTTCTAACTCAAATTCGAATCGATATATCTAATTCCATTTGGTTTGATAAGTACAAATGAATATAAATAAAAATTTGAATGTAGTATTCCTATATGTTTGTTTGGTAGACTTTTGTTTTGACAAGTAACTTATTTAGATTTTTTTATTTTTTTGTATTATTGGTATTTATTATTTGTAGATAAGATATTTTATATTAGTCTAGTGTTAGTTATCTTAAATTTCTATTTTTCAATCAGTTAAATTTCAAATATATATTGTAGTGATAAATATTTTAAATTTTAATTGAATTCTAGTAGTGTAGGTAAGTATAATGATAGAGTCCAATTAAAGACCAACTTTTGATATTATAATGATAAGATATTTTAATTAGTAAACTTGCTAGTTATTTTAAAATTGACAAATCAAATACTATATAGGATGTGACGTGTTATTAATTGAAATTTAAAAATCTAAAATTTAAAAAAAAATGTACTGAAAGTTTGGGGCTCAAAGACTAAATAATATTTTTCTATTTATAATAGTATAGATTTCTGTTATTTTTTAAGTGGTACGGTCCTTTTAGGTCTTCAAATAACTACTATGATGTCTTTTGTTTTTTTTTATTTGGCTTTCGTATGTATTTCTTATATATTTCTACTTTTTCAAAAATGAAATGAAGTTCTTCTTTTGGTAAAAAACAAAAAAAAAAAAAAAACTAAAATTTTTTTAACCTCCCTTCTTTAAATTCTGGCCTACAAGTTGGGCACCAAAAGCTGCTTGGTTGTCTCAATTAGCTTATAAGTTAGCTTATTTATTGAATCCTTTTAATTTTCCAGTAAAAAGGCTAAACCGTAGTAAGAAAAACCCATAAATGATAGAAATTTAAAGTTGGTTAAAAAAAATTAACATATAAAAAAAAAAAAAAACTAGTTAAATAAACTGCACAATATGTCAAACTTCTAGTTTAAAATTTGAACTCTCCTCGTTGCAATCCGTGCCTGCAAGTTAGGCACCAAAAGCTGCTTTGGGCTTGACGATTTGCTCTACCCCGAACTAAAGATTTCCTTTTTATTTTATATTTCATGTATAAGAGATTCGCTTTTTAATTTTTCCATAATCCATACAAAAATTTGGTATGAATAGTAGGAGACTTCACCTTGCAAGGCACGTACCAGCAGCTGATTGAGCATGTGAAAAGTGCTCCACACCACACCACACCACACCACACTTGTATAATTTTCTCTTCTACAAAATAAATATTTCCTCTTAATATAGTTTTCGGAGATTCTCTTTCTATTTTTTTATTTTTTTGGAGTAACAATTGGACCGTTGAATTTAGAGAGACAAAGTTGAGGAGAGAGCGAAGAAACAAACGAAAGAGACCCAGAGCATATGTCCGTGTGATATAACAGTAGTCTCTGTCATGCACTTTGGCACGACTCACACGGACAGAGCAAAACACTGTTTTGTGAAAAGCCGTTCTCTCTCTCTCTCTCTCTCTCTCTCTCAATCTATCTTCCATTTCGCATCGAACGAACGGTTGTGTACATACGAAGTCCTGATTCAACTCGCCGAGTTCGATTCGATCTCTGTGTCTCTCAATCAAATCCTTTGCCTTTTCACACTTCAATTGCCTGTGAGTTTTCTCAAGCACACTTCCGTTACTCTCTCACTGTCTCTTTCGTTCTTGTAACAAGCCTTAGTAGATTGGTAGTTTGTTGACTTGTTCTTTGTTTGGTTTGAATCTGCTGTGCTTAATTTGGTGAGGGTTTGTTTTGTTGGCATAAGATCGAGGTTCGTTTCTATAAGATCCCGGATTGATTTCCATACAATTCCTCGATGAATCCAAGAGAGAGAGAGAGAGAGAGAGAGAGAAGGAAACTATAACATCACCCATAAAAGGTGCTTTCTTTACTCTAATTCGTGTAGTTTGTGATATTTAGTTTGAGGTATTTCTGTGATTTACAAGGTTAGGGTTCTGCTGTCCAAATGGGGTCAGTGAATGATGATGGCATTGAGAATTTGGTATCTGCTGGGAAGTTATTGAAGAGTAATTTAGAGAAATCGAAAGCCCTAGGGTTGGCTCTCGAGAAAGCTGGGCCTAGATTGACTGAGATTAACCAGAGATTACCATCTCTTGCAGCCGCAGTTCGACCAATCCGTGCACAAGAGGAAGCTCTTGTTGCTGTTGGGGGTCACATTAACCGAGCTGTGGTCCCTGCAGCCGCTGTTCTTAAGGTTTTTGATGCCATTCATGGGCTTGAGAAGTCGCTGTCTGATCCCCAATTGGACCTGCCAGGTTACCTCTCAGTGCTTAAACAGCTCGAAGAGGCATTGAGGTTTTTAAGTGATAATTGTGGGATGGCAATTCAGTGGTTAGACGATATTGTGGAGTACTTGGTGGACAATAAGGTTGCTGATGATCGGTATATTTTGAATTTGAAGAAGGCGCTGACATATCTCCGTGAATTGGAGAATGAGGAAAGGGGTCACCTTGATGGTGGGCTTCATGAGGCTGCATTGGATAGACTGGAAAATGAATTTCGGCGGCTCTTGACAGAGAACAGCAATCCGTTGCCGATGTCTTTGGCATCCTCCCTAGGTGAACAAGCATGCATTGCGCCATCCCCCGTAGCAGTTCCTGTTATTCAGAAGCTACAGGCTATTCTTGGGAGATTAATTGCTAATAACAGACTCGAAAAGTGCATATCTATTTATGTTGAAGTTCGTAGTTCAAATGTTAGGGCAAGTTTGCAAGCGCTCAATTTGGATTACCTTGAGATCTCAATATCAGAATTCAATGATGTGCAGAACATAGAGGGTTATGTAGCTCAGTGGGGTAAGCATTTAGAGTTTGCCGTGAAGCATCTTTTTGAAGCCGAGTACAAACTTTGTAATGATGTCTTTGAGAGGATGGGATTGGATGTGTGGATGGGTTGCTTTGCCAAGATAGCTGCCCAGGCAGGTATCCTTGCATTCCTTCAATTTGGAAAAACTGTTGCAGAGAGTAAGAAGGATCCCATCAAGCTACTGAAACTGTTGGATATATTTGCATCGTTGAACAGGCTTAGATTGGATTTTAACCGCCTTTTTGGGGGGACAGCCTGTACTGAAATCCAAAATTTGACGAGGGATCTCATTAAGAGGGTGATTGAAGGGGCTTGTGAGATCTTCTGGGAACTTTTGGTCCAAGTGGAATTGCAGAGACAAACACTGCCTCCTTCAGATGGCAGTGTTCCAAGACTGGTGAGCTTTATCACTGAATACTGTAATAGGCTGCTTGGGGAAGATTATAAGCCACTCCTGATCCAAGTTCTGGTTATTCAGCAGAGTTGGAAGCAGGAGAAATTCCAAGAGAGACTACTTATTGATGAGATATTAAATTTAATTAGAGCTATTGAGCTGAATCTAGAGACATGGTCCAAGACTTATGATGATGCTGTATTATCACATCTTTTTATGATGAATAATCACTGGCATCTGTACAAGCATTTGAAAGGCACAAAGCTGGGGAGTCTTTTGGGAGACTCTTGGTTAAAAGAACATGAACAGTACAAGGAGTACTATTCTGCTATCTACTTGAGAGAGAGCTGGGGAAAGCTTCCTGCTCTTCTAAGCAGGGAGGGTCTGATTTTGTTCTCAGGTGGGCGAGCTACTGCTCGTGACCTGGTCAAGAAAAGGCTGAAATCTTTCAATGAAGCTTTTGATGATATGTATAAGAAGCACTGTAATTGGGTCGTGGTGGAGAAAGATTTGAGGGAGAAGACATGGCAGCTTATAGTGCAGGCTATTGTGCCTATTTTCCGGAGCTACATGCAGAATTATGGGCCATTGGTTGAACAAGATGCAAGTGCCCGTAAGTATGCAAAGTACACAGCAGAGTCTTTAGAGAAAATGCTCAGCTCTCTTTTTCAGCCAAAGCCGCTCAGATATGGAAGTTTCAAAGTCAGACAGCCAAGTGGAAAATTCAGCAATGGCGTTACAGATCAAAATCGTTCCTCTCCTACTGTTACATAACTGACTATTCATTATTAGTTGGTTGTGGTTAATCTGAAATGAACTATGCCAATTGTCCTTTTTTTCCCCATTCTTAGTTGTTTAGGCAGTTGTCTTTTATATATTGACATCTGGATGGACTGGGCATGTCTAGTACTTCGTATTTTTTGGATTCCTAGGGGTCTCCATGTATAGAATTATGTTAGTTGCCTGGACTTGGTGATGAACTGTACTGTCTCTACTTCTCCAAGGGCATCAGACACAATGATGAAGTGAATTTGTGGTACCGTTGATTCAGGTTCGTACAGGAAACTTATAGATAGCCATTTTACTGTCTTCTCTCATTGATTCAGTTGCTAGGTATGCGGCAATACAAATCAAGTGTAATGTGCCATTTTCATGTACAATTATGTACTATAAAAGAGCATTGAGAGGTTTAGCAATCGTATAATTGTTCATTCTCTTCATAATTTGGAAAAAATTTGTAACACCTTTGATGACTTACATGTTCTGTGTTATTGGATGGCTACCATTGTTGGAAATTCAAAAAGTCTAAGAGACCATCTATGCTAGCAGAGTGATATTGAAAATAAAGTTCACTCTTTTTTTTTTTTTTTCTTTTCACTTTTGGTTTCAGTTTCACTAGTAGGGATTGGTTGTATCTGTTTTTAACTTTGGATGTCTTCATTGATGATTCAACTAGAGCCATTATTTTTCTTAGTAGTGAAAAATGCATTTTGCGTATGGTTTACTTTGAGAGCCCTTTGAGTTGCTCCATTGGTTGAACTTTACATTTTCAAATCCAGGATGAACAAATGGAACAAAACATACAGACCCAATAAGATCCCTCGTAATTGGTTGTTGTAGGACATAAGGCTTTTGCTTTCCTTGCTTAATGCTTTAATTCCTTACTGTTAAACTGTTTGCTTATGCTTTTCTTGCAAGTTTCTTTAGCAAAAACGAAGTTATTTACCATATATTTTCTTTCTTTTGGTGTTAGGCGGCAACTTGGGTGGGTGAGGCCAAACTAAATCTGATGGGTCTATAAGGTTGCCTAATTCCAATGCAACAAAACTTTTGTTGGGTTGTTCACCCAATCTACTAATCAAATTAAGAAGAAAAAAAAAAATAGTTATGCAACCCAAGTTTTGTTAGGGTTGGCTAGGTTTGGTTGAGTCTGGTGTACAGTTATATTTCCATCACTTACATATTAATGCATCTCTTGCTGTGATCACTGATCAAATATTGTTTAGCTCTGCCATCTAAAAGTTCTTCTGCAAACAGGTTTGCGGAAGCATTTGGAAGCTGCTTATTTAGTTTATTTATTTTATTTTATTTTCACAGGTAAGACTTAAGAGTTCGTTTTATTTGGAAGCTGCTTATGGGGGGTTTCTCAGCTGTTAAGCAGTTCATAGTAACTTCATAGAAGCCATTATTTTTGTTTATTTGCCACGAATGCCCCTGTCAAATTCGGATAAGGACACAGCTATCCCTAACAAAAATATATTAAGACATCATATGAATGAAAAAGCTGAGCCAAATTGAAACAATGTCACAGTGAAGTAGTTATGGAAGTTACTGTGTTATATAGAGTAAAGATCATTTGAAACAAGTTAAGAGCTAGGGTCTTTATATATCAGTCAGATTGTCTAGAATAGCATATGATAAAAGAATAAACTTGTTTGACTTTAAATTTCAAAAGATTATGACCAAATTTATTGAGATATTATGCTAGTTTTATTATTTGTGATATACACAGATGGTAGATAGTAGATTGGGTTCAAGACTGGATGGGGTTTTCCATGGTAACTCTAGCCCCACTCGACCTTAGACTAATAAGCTTTGCTCATTGGTCAGCTTCGGCTCATGCAGGTTGCCTCGGTTTCAGCCGGAGCAAGTTACAGCCCTCAGTTCCTGTAATTGATAGTGTAGAGTCAAACAGCTCTTTGGAGGCTGATGGTTGAGTTGCAGAGATCTGTTCGGCAACTCCCTCCCTCTCTCTCTCTCTCTCTCTCTCTCTCTCTCTCTCTCTCTCTCGACCCGTCCGATCTCTTTACTGGGTGGTGCTCTGACTAAGAGAAATCTTGAAACTCTTCTATGTTCAAATTAAACCAGAGAAATAAAATATAATGTGCGCGCTTGATGGTTATCAATAATTTTTGTGAAAAAACACACTGTACCACCGGCTGCTTGACTACCCCATTCTCTTGAAAGAAAGACAAAGAACAGTGAAAGCAAGTTCACGGGTTTGATAGTACTGAGTTTTTCGGAACTCATGCCTATTAGATTTTGTCATGTGTTTTTATTTTTGTTTTAATTTTTTCGCTGAGCCAAATACAAGGAGAGGAAAAGAAACAGCGGAAAAACACAGATAAAAGCATCATTCAAAGACAAAAAAGAAGGAACTGTAGCAGAGCTTCCTGAACTGGGTCCTTCTACTTCTACCAATGTCATTCTAGAATAATTCACTTTTGATGCCTCTAACCTTATCATGAACCTGGAGAACTAGTAGAAATATAGGAGTCTATCTCCAACCTACTAGTTTCATTATTGAAGCTGACAATGAAGGAGAGATAAACCTTGCACCTTGGCCTCTGCTAGAAGGAGGATAAGTAATTTCGTAGTTGTTGAGAGAGAGAGAGAGAGAGAGAGAGAGAGAGATTCTACACCTTCAATAGAATGTGGGCCTTGATTTGATCTAAAACCATGTATTGATAAGGTAAAATTTGAATGAGTTGAATCAAACTTCGACTTTAGTGGGCCATTAAACTTTTTGTCGTATAATGTGGATTTAAATTCGATTTAAAATAAAGAATATATGATGACTTCTCGAAAATCACTTCATTTTGACCTATGAAAGGCAAAATGATCATTAATAAAAAAATTGTTAAGAATTAGGAAACCAAACCAAATTGGAAAAGAAAAGAGATTCTTAAAACTTTTCAACAATATGTTAAACAAAAGTTCAAGGTGAAAATTATGTCTGGAATAGCCTTGAGAAGTTGACACTCAAAACAGAACTGAACCAAAATTGAACCGAGAGGGGCTAGAAGAGGATCATCCTAAAGCTTAATGTCTTGCATAAATTGGGCTATGGACACCCCCATTTTCCCCTAACCTATCACGGTTTAGCGGTCTTAATATTCTAATTTGGCATAGTATATGTAGTTTTTGTAGACTTGCTTGGAACTAGAAAAAGTCTCCCTGGGCTCCCCATTTGCTAAAAGAGCTAAATGTAAACAGTCAACCAATTCTTCCTTCGGAAGGATCAGCTTTGACCTCACTTTTTGTGACCAAAATACTCCATCTCTGAAAGGTTGTTTCCACCATTCCTTAGAAACTTGAAAGAGTTTTCTAACCATTTAGAGTGGGCCTTCATTTGATAGAAGTTTGAATAAGTTTTGATCTTCTTATGAATTTCACTGTAGTAGTTTTGACCTATTAAGGATAAAATGGTCATTTTGAGTAAAAGGGAGGTTTTTTTCCTATCTTTTGATAGATCTCACCATCTATAGTTTTGACCTATCCAGAGTAAAATGGTCATATCAAAAGAACACTTAAAATTTTATAAATAAACTAATTAAAAGTGAAACTAGACTTGCTAAGCTTCCACTATATATGTATAGCTCCCAAAAATTTAAGATTGGATGAGCGCCAAATGAGGTCCCAAGTTGGATGATGAAATGAACTTGTACCAGAATAACGAGGACATATTTCTGATGCGTATAAAGGGAATTTCAACTAGACCCATCTACAGGTGTGTCTATAGGTTGGCTTTTTCCAATTTTTAAGCCTTGATATTTTTCATTTTGAGCATGAGTTGGACAAAACCAACAATGAAAAGTTGTAAACTTGCATGCATTCTACTTGTATATTCATTCCACACCGCAATTCATATTCTACTACATGTCATGCTCATGACAAGGAACTATGCAGAATTTGAGAATGCATCTGTAATTCATGTAGAATAAATTATGTTGTATACATCTATAAATGCATTCAGAAAGTTGGGACATATTGCAGCTTGGGATCAGACCTTGTAACTTAGCCCTAGAAACTAATGTTCTCTGGTGACAAAAGTTGTAGGCCTTATCAATGGATTCATTAGAATATATAGTTAAGTAGAATGTAAAACCATGTGGCATGTCTCAGGGAGTCAGCCTAATTCAGGTTCAAATTCGACTCATTTAGATCTTAGTGGGCTTTTAAATTGGTGGGTTTCAGTTATTGAAGGATCCAATGACTTGTGGACTTTTGGATTATGGTTACAAAGATATGAATTAATGGTCAAGTGACCGTATTGGATTGTGTGGGTGTAGATGGTTCGAACTTCAAAGTAGAAGTTGGAGAGGTAAAAATCAACAGAAGACCAGCACGAATAGTAGGGTTCACGGAAGTGAAAGAATAGACTATAAATAGAGAGAGAATATCAATAGAGCTTCAAGTGTATAATTGGACAAAACTTTGCCTCTTCCCTCTTTTCCTCCTTACCTTTGGGGTAGCATTATTAATTTAGGGGCGTAATTGACGCACACATGGGTGACACAAGGCTGAGGTCCTTGAGATCAAGGCAATACTCCCACTTTATCAATCTTGCGTTCTCATTCACCAATCTAGATGATACCTTCATCCCAGTTGTAATAGAAGTCTCAGGTCCTTTCATTCGACTCAAGTGTTTACCCTTTAGGGTCGAAGAGGTTTCATCTAAAGCACTTCTTCGTTTCATGGCAAGGCTTTGCTTTGCCTACATGGGTTTATGGACTTCGGGGGGCTATTGTAAATGTGAGCTTTCAAGAGCCATATCTACTTCTACAAGATTGGCCGGACCCACTTAATTACGCCCATTTACATAAACATCTTTCCATTAAGAAAATAGGATAACCTACAAGTTTTGTAACCAATCCGCGCTCTCATATACTCTCTTCTATTTTAATATAATTTGAATTTCTTGTTTAAAAAAAAAAAAACCACATCAAGCATTAGAGGCAAATGCTTTTTAATTTTTTTTTCTATGTTTGAGCCTTGAGGTGGCTGAGACGATCTTTAAAAGAATATGGTGCTGCTAATAAGTTGAGTACGTAGATCCAACTCACTTATTTGTGTCACCCAAAAAAATCTACTTTAAACATCACATTTTGTGGCACAATGACAAGTTGACTGCGAACATATTCACTAACTCCAATTACGAATGCTTTTCAAAGCTAAAGAATTCGTGATTCTAGAAATTTAATAGAGATAATAAAGAATATCAAATAATCATAGGCTAGATTAAGAAGAAAAAACGGTTAACTAATTAGAATAACAAAACCAAATACAAGGGAACTTTTCCTCCTCCCCTCAATTTTCTCCCTTGTATGCTACCCACGGGCCAAAACCCAAAGTACAAGGTTAGAGAATGAAGTAGTATTTGTAACACAATTCGATTTGTCTACCACCTCCACCATATTGCACTTAGGTCTTAATGTTCTACTTATTCACATTAGCCACAGAATAATACTTATTTTCACTCCATGTCATTTAAACAAATTGAGAGTATAAATAAAAATACAATAAAAAAAATGAATTTAATAGAAATGTCAAAGCGATGTCATTTTTTTTATTTTTATAAAAAGAATCAAAAGTAAATCTCTCCACTCTAAGAACAAAATTCAAAATTCCTAGGTTGGCTTAAAAGGTAGTGACTTCTCAATGGAAGGCTATTTATCCCATCTTAAGGCTTTTCTAGGTTCTCTTTTATCAACTAAAAGCATAAAACTGTTCCAAAATTTCTATTCAAACGACGATAGGATTGCAACTATATTGCTCTTGAATATCTATAAAGTTATTATTATTATTATTATTTGTTGTCAAAATAGTGGGAGATATTATTGATGAATGCAATCAAAAGACTAGATGGTCTGCGTGTGTGGTGTAATAGAGTTGAATACGAAGGAGGAAAGTCTTCCACCCATGCACCTGTCACATCAGCAAAGACAGGAGTCTTAATGTTAAACTCGTACGCTGCTATATTCCCTAAACAACGAATATGAAAAAACTACAATGATTAAACAGAATAAGCTCAATGATAATACTATATATATATATATATATATATATTATAAAACTCGTGATGTACTTAGCCGAGTTAATTGTTAATTCCGTTAGAACTAATCTTGTATTTAAATGGAGTTTGTTAGTAATTGTAGTGTTAGCATATTTTGTTGACAGCCGAACACAACGGAATAATTAAAACTTTGCTTGTAGTTAAGTTTTAAAGTGCACTATTTCTTTCTCTTTAATTCAATTCCTTTTTTCCTGTTCAAAAAAATAATTTTAAATTATACTTGGGCCAATTTAGTATAATTTTCAAGGTATAAGTTAAAATTTGAATATAAGCTGCTGAAGTACGCATATATTTTGAAAGGTCATATTAACTTAATCAAAAGTGCTACCAAGGTTTACAATTTGATAATTTCATATACTTTGCAAGATCTACAAGTTAAGGAGATCTAGACGCTTGAACATGTGTCAAGGCGTTCGAATGTGGCGGTAGTACATAAGAAACGAATTTTAGGCATTCCTAATACGTTTTGTAGTCCTAATTCATACCATATTGGACTTGACTTTATGTAAAATTCTTTCATCATAAAAGAGAGTGCAAAGGATATCAAAAGAGCTAATTCACGTACAAAGATACACAGATATATAGGGAATATATCATGAGAGTATTTAGAGATCATAATGAGAGCCTTATGTTGTGAGCTTTTATCCATAAGCATCTCTGAAGACCTTGGCTTCAAGCTTCCACTTCTAAATATCTTGGTGGTGGAACTGAATCAATGATTGGTGGGTTCCAATAATATTATAGAGTCCAACACTTAATTGTGCATTGAAGAACCATATTAAAGGTTGCTAATACGTAACTGTGAAACTAAATTTGTATAAAGTACACACACCTGCAAGTGTGTGGATTTGACACTTGAGATTCGTGAGATTCGACTAAGGTTGGGTTAGTAAGTTGCAAATTTGTATCATGTTCTTTATAATATATTGATTGGCTGGCTTGAGGTCCTGTGATTTTTTTCGTTAAGATTTTTCATGGTGTGTGGATTGTCTCTTTACTTCGCAATGGCTAATAAGATAATTGTCCAATTCTTATAGTTGAGTAATTTAGGTTAATAACCAAAGGCAGATCCACTGCTCCAAACGAATTTACAGAGTACAAGAAAACTATAGTTTGGCTTCTGTTTTTTATTTTTTTAAAAAATAAAAAAATATTAAAATAAATGAGTTTTTTTTATTTTAAAATATTAATTTATTAACAGAACGATAATCTATAAATATCATTATTAAATTATAAAAAATAAAAATAAAAATAAAAACTTATAACACATAATAAAAAATAAAAACTGAGCATAATTCCAAACGAATCCTAAGTCCTCTTGTTTTTATGGAGAGGCTGAAACAATTCAGGAGATTCTGGTCTTATTTAGGAGTGGAGTCAAAGAACAATAATTGTTTTCCCTACTTGATGAACGATCCCAAGAATTAATGATGACTTTCCTCTTATACCTGGGTCAAAATACGACATCTGTCCGCCATATATGTTTGTTAGCAACAATAAGACACGATTGAATGATGTGTACTCTTTATCCATCACATTCAAATACATATTTATTAAAGACAAAGTATGATAGGATTTTTTTCTCTCTAGTCGTCTATGCCTAGTATTTCAATCATAACTATTTTACGATGGGATTAATCAACAATGCCATGACATATCTAAAAGTTATCCCTGCCTATAAAATTGGGTTAGATTTGAACTTGTGTTCGAATAGCATTTTTTATATTTTTTACTAATAGAGTGTTTGAATAAGTTTGTGCGTACCTGAATTAATTTTAAAATTTGTATAGTCACCACATTCCAAGTAATTACTACGCTTTTTGTAAAAAACTCTTGCTCTTAGCAAAAGTTGAATCTCTAATCTCCCTTTAGGTGGTCATGAGTTTTGATTAACTGGGCTAACCCATGAATAGCATTTGTTGATGGAGTAACTGACACTACAAGAAAAGGCATTTTTTGCGACGGTTCCATGCAGTCGCAAATACTCTAAATGTCGTCTCAAATACTCATTTGCGACGGCTGAGCGACGGCATTTAAGGCAACACAAATGGAGGGGTCGCAAATACTTTTTGCGACGGCTGTGCGATGACATGATGACTTTTTGCGATAGCGTGCCCCCGTCACAAATAGTGTACGACGGACCAAATTTTTTTGCAACGGTATAGCATGCCGTGGCCAATAAGCCCTTTTGCGACAGATTAATTGCCGTCGCTAATGCTATTTTCATGGAATAAATTTTTAAAACGACCCCCATTTGCGACGGTTTTTGTCGTCGCAAATAATATTTTTGTAATATGTATTTGCAATTGTCTCAAGTATTTACGACAGTTCATGCCGTCGCAAATACAATTGCGAAATAAATGATTTAAAATCGCCAAAGTATTTGCGACGGTATCTTGCTGTTGCAAATACTTTTGGAAAAAATAAAAAATTTGCTCCATATTAGGCATGATTTTTGTAATTTGTTATTTACCCTGATAAAATGAACATTTAATATGATCAAAACAACTAAATTCAAACATTCAGTAAAACCAAAATGCTTAAATAAATACTTAAGAAAATTAATATTCCATTTTAATATACATATCCAAACAACGAATAAACAAACAATATTGTCTTCCACCAAGATCCAAAACAAAACCAAAATACATACATAACCTCTCACAAAAAGAACAACCTAAATGAAAAATTCATACAACAAAAGAGAGTTTTAAGTCTATTACAACATAAGCCAATACAAAAAGACCATCCACCTATTCTTTATCAATAACCTGAAAAGAAGAAAATAAAACAATATTAGATATGATAATGACATAATAAATAAAATTAATAGATATGCATGTAATATATGGGTTTATTGAAATAAAAATGTAATTTACATCACGAGAAAGTCAAGCCACATGTCAGCTGACAGATTCTGCAACAGTTGTAATGTCTTTGTGAGATCGTTCCAATAAAGCATTAGGTTTTCGAGCATTTTGAACAAAAACTTTGTAGTAATTTTGACCCAATAGTTCTCCATCAATTTCTGTCAATGGATTCGTGCTAACAAGAACTCCTTCCGCTAATTCGAGTTTTGGAAGACCAAAATAAAGTAAAGAAACCTTTACTCCATCCTACAATAATAAATGCAATATTCTTAAATCATAAATTCAAAAAAATTAAACATAATTAGTACAATTACGCAAAACGGTTATTCTAAAAAAACTAAGGAAAAAAGAGAAAAAAATGTTACTTCTCACAAATCGGAACACCGGTGACCGTGCTGTTCGTTCCCACACGTCACTCGTGGCTAAATCTTACTACGTGTCGCGTTAGATGGAGTTCCGAGCTCGTTTGTGTGTTTTAGTACCGAAACGACTCAAAAACACGTTATTCTCTAAAAAAAACTAAGGAAAAGAGAAGGAAAAATAATTAAATCTCTCAAACCGGGAATCTGGCAACTGTGCCGTTTGTTCCCACACGTTACTCGTGCCTAAATCTTACTACATGTCGAGTTTGACAGAGTTTGGAGCTCGTTTGTGCAGTTATGTATCCAAACGACTCGAAAACACGTTGTTTTATTTAAAAAAAAAAAAACTAAGGAAAAAAGTGTTACATCTCCCAAACCGGGACTCCGGCGACCGTGCCGTTCATTCTCACACGTCACTCGTGCCTAAATCTTACTACGTGTCAAGTTTCATGGAGTTCTGAGCTTGTTTGTGGGTTTTACTACCTAAACGACTCAAAAACGCGTTATTCTCTAAAAAGAACTAAGGAAAACAGAAGGAAACACAAATAAATCTATCCAACCGGGACTTCGGCAACTATGCCGTTCATTCCCACACGTCACTCGTGCCTAAATCTTACTACGTGTCGAGTTTGACGAAGTTCCAAACTCGTTTGTGGGTTTTAGTACCTAAACAACTCCAAAACACATTATTCTCTAAAAAAAACTAAGGAAAAGAGAAGGAAAAATAAATAAATCTCTCAAACCGGGACTTCGGCAACTGTGCTGCTCATTCCTACATGTTACTCGTGCCTAAATCTTACTACATGTCAAGTTTGACAGAGTTTGGAGCTCGTTTGTGCAGTTATGTATCCAAATAACTTGAAAACACGTTATTTTCTTAAAAAAAAACTAAGAAAAAAAGTATTATATCTCCCAAACCGGGACTCCGGCGACCGTGCCGTTCATTCTCACACGTCACTCGTGTCTAAATCTTACTACGTGTCAAGTTTCATGGAGTTCCGAGCTTGTTCGTAGGTTTTACTACCTAAACGATTCAAAAACACGTTATTCTCTAAAAAAAACTAAGGAAAACAGAAGGAAAAACAAATAAATCTATCCAACAGGGAGTTCGGCAACTGTGCTGTTCATTCCCACACGTCACTCATGCCTAAATCTTACTACGTGTCGAGTTTGATGGAGTTCTGAACTCATTTGTGGGTTTTAGTACCTAAACGACTCCAAAACACGTTTTTCTCTAAAAAAAATTAAGGAAAAGAGAAGGAAAAATAAATAAATCTCTCAAACCGAGACTCCGGCAACTGTGCTGCTCATTCCCACACATCACTCGTGCCTAAATCTTATTACGTGTCGAGTTTGACGGAGTTTGGAGCTCGTTTGTGCGTTTTAGTATCCAAACGACTCGAAAACACATTGTTTTATTTAAAAAAAAAAAGCTAAGGAAAAATGTGTTACATCTCCCAAACCGGGACTCCGGCGACCGTGCCATTCATTCTCACACGTCACTCGTGCCTAAATCTTACTACGTGTCGAGTTTGATGGAGTTCCGAGCTCGTTTGTGAGTTTTAGTACCTAGACGACTCGAATGTGAGGTTATTCCCTAAAAAAAAATTAATGAAAAGAGAAGGAAAAAAAATTAAATCTCTCAAACCGGGATTTCGGCAACTGTGCCATTCTTCGTACACGTCACTCGTGCCCAAATATTATTACGTGTCGAGTTTGATGGAGTTCCGAGCTCGTTTGTGGGTTTTAGTACCTAAACGATTCGAAAACACGTTATTCTCTAAAAAAACTAAGAAAAAGAGAAGGAAAAACAATTAAATCCCTCAAACCGAGACTCCGGCAACAATGCCGTTCGTTCTCACACGTCACTCGTGCCTAAATCTTACTACTTGTCAAGTTTGACAGAGTTCCGAACTCGTTTGTGGGCTTTAGTACCAAAACGATTCGAAAATAGGTTATTCTCTAAAAAAAACTAAGGAAAAGAGAAGGAAAAAAAATTAAATCTCTCAAACCGGGACTTCAGCAACTGTGCTATTCATTCCTACACGTCACTCGTGCCTAAATCTTACTACGTGTCGAATTTGATAGAGTTCCGAGCTCGTTTGTGGGTTTTAGTACCTAAACGACTCAAAAATAAGTTATTCTCTAAAAAAAACGAAGGAAAGGAGAAGGAAAAACAAATAAATCTCTTAAACCGAGACTCCGGCAACTGTGCCGTTCATTCCCACACGTCACTCGTGCCTAAATCTTACTACGTGTCGAGTTTGATGGAGTTCCGAGCTCGTTTGTGAGTTTTAGTACCTAGATGACTCGAATGTGAGGTTATTCTCTAAAAAAAATTAAGGAAAAGAGAAGGAAAAAAAATTAAATCTCTCAAACCAGGACTCCGGCAACTGTGTCGTTCATTCGTACACGTTACTCGTGCCTAAATCTTACTATGTGTCTAGTTTGACGGAGTTCCGAGCTCATTTGTGGGTTTTAGTACCTAAACGACTCGAAAACACGTTATTCTATAAAAAAAAAAACTAAGAAAAAGAGAAGGAAAAACAATTAAATCCCTCAAACGGGGAACTCCGGCAACTGTGCTGTTCATTCCCACACGTCACTCATGCCTAAATCTTACTACATGTCAAGTTTCACGGAGTTCCGAGCTCGTTTGTGGGCTTTACTACCTAAACGACTCAAAAACATGTTATTCTCTAAAAAAAACTAAGGAAAACAGAAGGAAAAACAAATAAATCTCTCCAACCGGGACTCCGGCAATTGTGCCGTTCATTCCCACATGTCACTCGTGCCTAAATCTTACTACGTGTCGAGTTTGACGGAGTTCCGAGCTCGTTTGTGGATTTTAGTACCTAAACAACTCCAAAACACGTTATTCTCTAAAAAAAACTAAGAAAAAGAGAAGGAAAAACAAATAAATCTCTCAAATCGGGACTCCGGCAACTGTGCTGCTCATTCCCACACGTCACTTGTGCCTAAATCTTATTAGGTGTCGAGTTTGACGGAGTTTGGAGCTCGTTTGTGCGTTTTAGTATTCAAATGACTAGAAAACATGTTTTATTTAAAAAAAAAAAACTAAGGAAAAAAGTGTTACATCTCCCAAATCGGGACTCCGGCGACCGTGCCGTTCATTCCTACACGTCACTCGTGCCTAAATCTTACTACGTGTCAAGTTTGACGGAGTTCCGTTCTCGTTTGTGGGTTTTACTACCTAGACGACTCGAAAACAGGTTATTCTATAAAAAAAAACTAAGGAAAAGAGAAGGAAAAAAAATTAAATCTCTCAAACTGAGACTCCGACAACTGTGCCGTTTGTTCCCACTTGTCACTCGTGCCAAAATCTTATTACGTGTCGAGTTTGACGGAGATCCGAGCTCGTTTGTGGGTTTTAGTACCCAAACGACTAGAAAACACGTTTTTTCCTAAAAAAAACTCCAAGGAAAAGAGGTTAAAAAACTGTTACATCTCCCAAACCGTGACTCCGGCGACTGTGCCGTTTGTTCCTACACGTCACTCATACTTAAATCTTACTACGTGTCTATCTTGAAGGACTCACAAACTCGTTTGTGGGTTTTAGTACCCAAACGACTAGAAAACATGATTTTTTCTAAAAAAAACTCTAAGGAAAAGAGAGAAAAAACTGTTACATCTCTCAAATCGGGACTCCGGCGACCGTGCCGTTCGTTCCTACACGTCACTCGTGCCTAAATCTTACTACGTGTCGATCTTGACGGACTCACAAACTCGTTTGTGGGTTTTAGTACCCAAACAACTAGAAAACATGATTTTTTCTAAAAAAAACTCTAAGGAAAATAGAGAAAAAACGGTTACATCTCTCAAACCGGGACTCCGGCGACCGTGCCGTTCGTTCCTACAAGTCACTCGTGCCTAAATCTTACTACGTGTCGATCTTAACGGACTCACAAACTCGTTTGTGGGTTTTAGTACCCAAACGACTGGAAAATACGTTTTTTCCTAAAAGAAACCTAATATGACAGCAGCGTTTGAATTTTCAAGTATGATAATCAAGTAAGGAAAGTGAGGAAACAAGTGATAATACTTGCTCCGGTTGTGGAGGCAATGACGGTGAACGAGATGGTATATGATCATCACCCACAGACTCAACTCGTACCTGGTGTCCGCTAGATGCATTCGGAACCTAAACACAATGAAATACTGTTAATTGCAATATAAAAAAAAATAACATGCATAAAAATTGTTATTTTAAGAAATTCATCAATTGCATGGTGACCTGTCAGGTTGCATTTCCAGATAAGACACCGGCTTTCATCAATTGTAAGGTGACCTGTTGAGTGATCTCTTCTTTCAGCTCCTCTCACAATTTCTCTTTCAAATTCTCTCGCAGCTCTGCTCTTAGCTCCTCTCGCAGGCCCGTATGACACTGTGATGGACCAGTATCCTCCCCATAAACAGCAGCCCGAGATATGCCAGTGCCGTATGTGCGGCAATAGCCATGTCCATCGTCCCCGCAAACTTTGTGAAATATCTTGTTACGAGCATCATTCGTCCTTTGCTCCTCAGGTACCTTATCTAGAAGTCAATTATATTCATCCTACACATCCAAAAGACAAATTAATTGACAATATGAAACAAATTTAAATACTAAGATTGCAATAAGTACTACTTACAATGTACGGAACCACATCTGGGTCATTTACTCGGCGAGTCCTCAAGTGGACACTCATCTTGTTTGTTCGGTCCCCAGCCGCCTCCATCTAATTTAGCAAACATACAATATGATAAGTGAATGCTTAAAACCCAAAACATAATAATAAGCGTTAATTTTCTTACGTATGTACCTCATGGCGTATTGTCGAGAACTGTGTCTTTCCAGTTGTATGAGGTGGGTCACGAAGCTCTCTATTTGTTGAATTATTTTTTGCAATTGCCTACAATAGATTGGCATAATTAATGACATAAATATTCAATAAGGATGTTATTGCAAATGAATGTAATGACATAAATAATCAAACATTTGCCGCCTCAGTCCTCCAATAATCCACGAGCTCTCTCCAGTGATTTGGAAGGACACCATCAGGACAATCGGGATAGCGGTCCAAAATGTCTCGATATGGCGTAAAATGCTTTTTTTGATATGGTACTTATGATCCTTCCATAACTTCACGCATTTATCCATGCAAACCGGTTTGTACTCATCTGGACAAGGTTCCAAATTACGCTATAAAAACATTAGTCATTAAACTGATAGATAAATATTACAGTTTTACTAATTGAAGAAACAATAACGTTTTTACCTTAACATCCTGCCAAATCTGATCGATCAAATCAAAGGGTACTTGTGTCCAATCTGTATATATCAAGGGTACAATGTGACGCACTATGATGCCAAACTGCCCTGAGAGTTTGTTAACTTTTGTGTTCTCAATTGGGCACCACATCTTATCAAATACCACGTGATACTTGAAATCCTTGCTACCCCAGTCACGAATACCCAATGCCAAGCCTTGCCCTTTCTTTGAACACGATGAGGATGTCTCATTACCTGATGGCCCTAAAGCAAGTGAATCTAAAATAATAATATAAATCAAAACATGTGATATTAGTTGTTATCTAAATGTGTGAACATTTATTAACTTAGTTTATATCTGATACAAGCGGCCGTGAGGATGTATCTAATGGTGCTAACCCTAGTGCCTCAGCTAAAACAGTCGGTAGAGGAGGGGACGGTTGCAACATAGGTTGTTGAGATGGAACTGCTGGAGTAGTCTCCTCAGACTGAGATGTAAATGATTGCAATACATCAGACACCGTCTGACCAGTAGACCTCTTCCTCTTTGACATAATAACCTGGAAAGAAAAATACAAGCTACATACAAAATAAACAACTAACAAATAGAGGGAAAAGTATGAAAGCTTTCAAGTTTCTAAGCACATATGTGAGGGAATTAAGGTCAAACTTATCAAACTATAAAGAAAGTTTTAGAAGTTGCAAATTAATAGTTACATGTTACATGTTACGTGTCAAAATATGATTACAACTATGTACATTTCAAATAACCAACTACACAAAGCTAATAGAGGAAGACAAAAGGTTAGTCCATCATTGATAAGTTGGAATATGACTGTTAGACAGGAGCATCGACCGTTGCTCCTTTTGTTCCTTCCCTAACCCAGTGAACATCTTTATCATGAAGGGCAATATTTTCTTCCAGTTGTTGACTTGCATAAGGCTCAGCTTGAGTGTCTAAGGAATGCATATCAAACAAACTTCTCTGTGACATCTTCACAACAACATGCTAGTCTGCTTGTAAAGGGTCTAACGCATACCAAACCTGCTCTGCTTGGGATGCAAAGATGAAAGGTTCATTGGTCTCTCGATCATTTCGGTATAACAAATGGTTGAAGTTGACCAATGTAAACTTGAAAGCATCTTCCTTCTTTCCACGGATGATATCAACCCAATCACACTTAAACATAACAAATGCCATGTCATTAGTGTATCGAATTTTAACAATATCAGTCAGTTGTCCATAGTAGTACACAGACCCCACACGAGGATTATTATCCTTTCGACTAACATAACTTAGGGTTTCAGCCTTTAAACTTACACCACTATTTTGAGTAACTTGACTATCATCCATGTGCTTCACACGAAAATGGAACCCATTGACGTTGTAGGCATTATACCTGTATGCTATGTCATTAGGACCATTTGCCAAATTTGTGATTTCATCAGAGAAGATGATATTTGTTGTCCTTCGTAAAGTTTGAACTTGTTATGCAACCAGGAGTGTATATTTATATTCATGAAGTGTACGTAAGTTTGAGTGAACTGAAAAAAATAAAACATACATGATTGCTGAACCAAGTATGGAATGTTTCAAAATGCTCGCGCTGAATTTGATGATTGTCTGCTTGAGAAAATTTTTCCTTAACAAATTCAAGGTGATTGTTGTGCAATAAAATTATATATATGAAGATGATGTATATAAAACTGCAACATACTTTAACATGAAGTGGTGATTAAAAAACAAACATATTTTATGAATGATGCCATTGATTTAAAGTTGAACAAGACATAGCGATGAGCTTGTGTCAGTACACTCTTATGAGGACGAAAAAATTTGCCTAACCCTTCTAGACCATCTTTGCTCCGCACCGGTCGATTAGTTTTGGTTTCTATGTCATGAAGATATTGGGCACAGAAATTCATGCACTCTTCCATCAAGTACCCTTTAGCTATTGAACCTTCTGGAAAAGCTCGATTTCGAACATATTCTTTCAATATTAGAAGATTTCTCTCAATTGAGTACATCCATCGATATTGAACTGGTCCACACAATAATGCTTCATCTGCCAAATGAATGGGCAAGTGTTCCATTATATCAAAGAAGGCCGGGGGAAATAATTTCTCAAGATGACAAAGAGTTACTGCTATATGATCCTGAATATACTGCAAGTCAGTTACACGATTCAACTTCGAGCACAGTTGCCTGAAGAAGTTGCTCAATTCAATCAACGGTTCAATGACTTTCTTAGGCAAAGAATGACGTATAGCCAAAGGAATAAGTTGTTGCATCATGACATGATTGTCGTGACTCTTTAAACCCCATATAGTTCTTTCATCTAAATGAACATGTCATGATATATTAGATGCATACCCATTTGGCACTCTAACTTCCTTTAGCACTTTCAAGAATAAATATTTTTCCTCCTTGGTCATCGTGAACTGAGCAGGAGGCAAGTACAATTTGTTGGCCCCCTTCTCTACTGGGTGCAATGCTTCTCTAATTCCCATTTCTTTCAAATCATGTCGGGCATTTGCATTGTCCTTCGACTTTCCCACAACTCCTAGTATTGTCCATAATACATTGTCATATACATTCTTCTCTATATGCATCACATCGAGATTGTGTCTTACTAAATTGTATTTCCAGTATGGTAATTCATAAAAGATGTTCTTCTTTTTCCAATTATGGGTTTTGGGCTCATCATTCTTTTGCTTCTCTTTTGATCTCCGGTGCTTTACTGCAAGGTCATCCAATCTGTATTGGGTAAGAATACCTTTTACTTCCAACTGTAACAACATCTCTAATCCAGACAAAATTTCAGGTTTTGTTCCAATTTCTTGGGTCTTATCAAATGATACTCTATCCCTTCAAAATTTATGTCAAGTAGGCAAAAAGCGACGGTGGCCCATGTAGACAAACTTTTTTCCGTGCTTCAACCTTCTAGATTTAGTTTGCGTATTGCAACACGGGCAAACATATTCACCTTTGGTACTCCATCCCGACAGCATGGCGTATCAAGGGAAGTCACCAATTGTCCACAATAAACATGCGAACAATTGGAACATCTGTTTGGTTGATACATCAAAAGAGGGTACACCTTCATTCCAAAGCTCATTCAACTCCTCGATTAACAGTTGCAAGTAGACATCAATCTTGTCACCAGGTCCTTTAGGCCCATCTATAAGCACAGACAATATAAAAAATGGTTGCTTCATGCACATCCAAGTTGGTAGATTGTATGGAATCAACACTACAGACCAAGTGCTATGAACTACATTCATCGATCTAAACGGGTTGAATCCATCCGACGCAAGCCCAAGCCTCACATTACGGCCATCACTAGCAAAGATTGGGTTTCGCCGATCAAAATCTTTCCACGCCTCAGAGTCTGCAGGATGCCTTAAAGTCCTATCATTTGTTCAGTCCTCTGCATGCCATTTCATTGACTTAGATGTATTGGACGACATAAAAAATCTTTGCAGCCTTGGCTTCAAAGGAAAGTACCTTATCTGTTTTGCAGGCTTCAGTTTACCACGATTTTCTGAAGTATTGACACTCTCTTTCCATCTAGAAACATGACATATGAGACATTGATTAAGATTAGCGTGCTCATTCCTCAACAACATATAACTGTTGGGGCATACATCCCAAGTCATATATGTAAAGCCTAGATCTTCAGTTATCTTTTGAGCTTTATAGTAATTCTTAGGAAGTTGCACACCCTCAGGAAAAGCCTCACTCAACAACTCAAGTAACATATCCATGGACTTGTCCGTCCAATGATTGAGCACCTTAAGATGCAAGAGTCAAACAATGAACGACAATTTATTAAATTTCTTACATCCCGGATACAATTCACACTGCTCTTCCTCTAGAAGCTTGAAATACTTAACAGTTTCTTCATTCCCTACTATCTGGACATCATCATTCTCAAAACTTCCACCTACATGCAGAATAGCATCATTTATCATACCGATCATATCATCTGCAAAGTCTGCATCCCCAAAATTCCACTGTGTCTATCAGGGCAACTAGAACTAGAAGGATAAGATTCCCTATGACTACTCCAAATCTTATATTTTCTTAAGATCCCCTTGTTGAGAAGATGCTCACGCACAACATCTCATGAAAAATAGTAACGATTTGCACACTGCCTACAAGGATAGTAGATCAATGAATCTGCACCCTTGCCGGTGTACGCAAACACAAAAAATTGGTCTATTCTGTCCACATATTCCCTGGAAAGCCTATCACCAGAATCAATCCAACTCTTGTCCATTTTTCTGTATATATCCACATAAACATTACTAATTAAGTCACCATACGTAAAATATAGATCATAAATGTTCATGCAACGTGAAAATTATCCATGCAACTCCTCTTTAATAGGTAGGTGGTCCTATCCCATTCAGGAATGTATAATCTATGCAATAGGAAGTAGCTCAAACCGTTTTGTCCCTCTTTAAGGAAAATCCGGCAGCATCTCCCTACAGTTCTCCAAGTACGCGACGTAAACGAAGTGTATTGTTGTACACCACATCCCGTATGTACCCAGAGAACACAGAGTTTGCTACACAAAATTTCCATCAAAGAAGAACAATTTAAACCAGTGAGCCACTAACTACTACATAGATTTATGCATTCCTGAATTATCCGAAACTGGATAATTCAAGAACCATCTCATCGTAGTTGAATCCACAAACTACATAGACGATTCTTGAACGAGCTTAAGGTTATATGCTTATATTTTAATTAACTCATGACTGTATGAGTTAATTAAAATATATAAATATAAATTGTTACTATAAAGTAAGAAAGTGAATTAAACAAACATCCTGGACCATAGACAATGGCAAATGATTGTAATGTTTATCAAATTACAAGCACACAGATGTACTATCATGAAGAAGAGAAGCGCATTGTGCTATCAAGAAAATAAAAGATTGAAAACAGTCATATTCACCAAGCAGTTAGTGACATCTAAATAAGTGTATCAACCATAAACAAGAACAAGGGCATATGGTTGAAATTCTATCATTAATTAGTTAGTCTAGATGGTTTCAAATAGCTAAAATTGAAGCAAACCCCATTTCTTTTTTCCTAGTTTCTTATTCTTAAAAAGTTCATGTGAGTCTGGTTTTTACTAGTTTTGAATTCATCACAAAATTTTTAATATTGAAAGAGTTATAACAAAAAAAAGAAAAAATTTACGTGGTTAGATATTCCATTCCGAATTTTGGGTTATTTGCACAAAATTCACTAGAGACTTCTAAGGTCTCATCCAAAGCCTCTACAAGCATCGGTCTTACTTATATAATTCTCAAGATAATATTAATTTCAAAGCTTTCAAAATAGGGTTTACTCGTCTTATCTATTTATTTTTTTCAATTTTCATTGAAATCCACATGCAAATATTATCTTAAATATAAGGAAAAACTAACTCAAATGTAATGCCTAAAAGCAAAAGCTGGTGTGTCATCACTCTTCTTGGACTGCCATTGAAGTCAATAGCTTTCTCCTTGCATTATATATATTTGAGAAGAATTTCATTCAGGTGACGAGATTCATGGAATGCAAAGTGACGGGGGAAATCCTATCCTTCTGCTCTGGAAAGTTTTATGGCTCTATTTTGTAGTAATAAAACCATATCTCCATATGGAAGAGTAAATAAATTCGTTAATGTATAATGTGATGAATTTTATACATGAAATAATTTGTAAATGTATAATGTGTGATATCTGATATAGAAACAGAGAGCTCGAAACAGAGAGCTCGAAACAGAGAGGCGACAAGGAAGAAAGAGATAAGCTTACCAGTGGGTGTGGACTTCCGGCGGCGACGGCACCAAGGCAAAGGCTTCGTCGACGAGGGGTAGCAGTTCGTGAGGAGTTTCGGCGACTAGGGCTTCCAGTCGCTGCTGCAGGCGACGAGGGAGGAGGGAGGAGGGAAGAGAGACGGTTCACCAGTCGACAAGGCTTCCGGCAATGCAAGCCATCCAAGCGTCGTCTTTTGGCAGCGGCTTTCAGGCGTCGTCTCGTGCGATGGCCTTCCAGGCGAAACACTATCGCGCCGCAGTGGTGATCGTCGATATTTCCAAGCTAGGGCGCGCAGCTGGTCGAATAAGAGGGAAAGAAGGAAAGAAGAGAAGAAAAGGGGGGAAAATGACATTAGGTATCGAAACTACACCGTTTTATATCCAAACGACGTAGTTTTATTTAAAACATTTGCTACAGTAACCCCGTCGCAAATACGCCGTCGCGAATAGTGGGGGGTTGCATTTGCGCATGCAAAACGACGTCGTTTTTCCCTCTTTCCCGACCGCATCAATGCCGTCGCAAATAGTGCCGACGAAAATAACATTTTGTTGCGTCGGGGAAGTTGCCGTTGCAAATAATGGGATATTTGCAACGGCATAAGTAGCCATCACAAATAATCCGTCGCAAATAACCCTTTTTCTTGTAGTGTGACTTGTAAAATATTGTTTATTTGCACTAGCCCTCCATGAAAAGCATAACAGATATTCAACATGGACAAACTAAAATGTCCAAGAAACATGTGAAGGTTTCTTCCAATTTCTCTCTCTGTGTCTCTCACATTAGATTTCAAGCACAATATGGATTCACCTTGTAAGTTCTCATTAGTAGGCCAAAGAGAAATATGAGATTGTGCTCTCTCTCTCTCTCTCAGGTTTATGTTGAGGTACGAGTGTTCACCCTACATCCGCCGGAAAGGTGAGCACAATAACTTTATCATTAATGTCTATTACGAAAAATTTGTCAATAGTATTTGGCTAGTAGAAAGTTAAAATTAAATACGATCATCAACAAGATTTCTTTAAAGGCTTTGCGAACAAGATCGTTCATATTTTAGGGAATGGTTTTAAAGGGGAGGCCTATGTTCAAATGAAGATCCTTATTTTTGTTAGGACTTCTGCCTCCACCTTAAAGGGAACCATTGGTCAAAGTCAAACCATTGAAATCTAATTCCTTTTTCATTTTAGTGTTGATGTCAATGTGTACACCCTCACCCTCTGATTAACATAATACCAAATGTTATGGCGGCTCTGACTAAGGAGAAGAGTTAACTCGTGAATTGTTTGATTAAAATTTGAATGAATTACAGTTTGTTTGTTTACAGCTATATTACATAGCCCTATTACAAGAATATGTTAATTGTAAAAAAGTATTTAACAAACACTCAAGGTGATGCTCTCTCTACTTTGATTCCCAAAACAGGGAGGGAGGGATGAACAGAGTGTTGAAGTTTGAGTCAGTTTTAACTGCTCGACTTTTATTACTTGCCTTCCAATAGTAACCTGCAACATCGCTTATTAAATCCAGCTAAGTAACTAACTGCCACTTCGTTTATTTCCAGCTACTAACCTTCCAGCTTAGCATATACAACTAACTCACTACAACGAATATGGCATTTGGTGACAACTTTTTCTCTGGGTACATACCTAGATTTGGTGTTACACATTAGTGTGTATGCACAATATTTAAGTCATGTACTTGGAGAACTAAGGCGAGATGCTGTCGAAATTTCCTTAAAAGTGGAACAAAGCAATTGAGCTATTGAAGGCAATACAGATTGTACATTCCTGAATGGGATAGAACCCTCACCTGTTAGAAAGGAGTTACGAGAATTAGGATCCATAATGTATACATGAGAGATGATTCTTGAAGAGCAATTTTTTTGTTATACTTATTATAGGGAAGGCATTATGGATCGCAATTGGCAACGACTTACGAAAAGACGGTGCGGTGCATATCATGATGGTGTGAAAGAGTTCATGAATAGTGTAAGTAATCATGTGAACCGAAGTAATAGGGTATGGTATCTGTGTAGAAGATGCTACAATGTGTACTATAGGACTATTGACATTGTTAAATATCATCTATATGAGAATGGGATACTTAAGACTTGTGCTCGATGGACATATCATGATGAACCTTTTGTACTATATGATGACGACGATGACAAGGATGGTTGTGGTGTGGATGAAGATTTGAAAGAATATTACGATGATTTAGAAGGAATGTTAAAAGACTTACAAGGGGAAGCATTCATGGATGCTTGTGTAGGGGAGGCTTCTACTAGCTATGATCCTCCTATATTAGAAGGGGAAGCTGATAAATTTTCTAGATAGTTGAGAGATGCACAACATGAATTATATCAAGGTTCATTTCTTGGGAAGCTATTTCATTTTAAGAGAATTAATCAATGGAGTAAAAAGACATTTAATATGTTGGTGGAGTTATTAAAGAATGCATTTTCTGCTGGTGAGACACTGCCCAAGTCCTATTGTGGGCTCTAACTCTGTTACAAGTATTAGGCTCAAATGTTGCTTGTTGGCACATTTGGGCTCCATTGGGCACCCAGTTCCTTCTTTATTATGGTAAGAACTACGCTCATAGTCTTCTCAGTCATGCTCTCTATAATTCTTTTATTTTTCTTTTTTCTTCTTAAGATCCTATCCTCCTTGCATTTTCTTAGTGGGAGTGGTGTGTTAGATTAGGGCATAATGAGTAAATAATATCAAGTTCGATACTGTCACTTACTTTGAAAATCATATCAGTGCTTGACAATAGGAGTTCACTTTGAATTGATTCTATTTTGGAGTAGAAAAATCATGAAAGAATAAAACTGTAGAACGTGTTATGCTTGTGTAGAAAAATCATATCAATGTTTGACAGTAGGATGTTCACTTTAAAATCATGAAGCAATGGTTTTTTTATCTATATTTTTTTAGCATTTTTCAATGATTGTTTGTATAAGAAAATTTGTTGACAAGATATAGAATAATATCATTAGAGTAATTTTTCAACCATAGATTTGTTAGGATCCTTTTGTTACCTATATCCCCACAAAGGGAGTTTATGTTCAAGATCATACTCTTTGATATGATGGAATAGTTTTGGTGGTGTTTTGTTTAGGATATTTTATTGGGCATTTCTTTTTCATCAATTCTTTTTTTATACTAATTGTTTTCTTGAACGTAGATAGGGTGAACATGAGCACCAGGAGGAAGCAAGAGATCTACTGGTGAATAGAGCAATCAAACACATCACATTTGAATGTATAGGAAGTAATGAATGCAATAGATAAGCTTACATAGGATCACTTCTTGCAATATGCCTACAAAGACTTTTGGGAGATTTTTGTCATGACATTACTTTAGTATGAATGTTTTGGGCAATTAATTGAATGGTATTGGATTGTATGTTTTTGAATTAATTGCAATTGTAGATTTTGAGAATCTCATAATTAAATTTTCTTTTGAATGTATCTTAGCAGGTTACACAAAGAAGAAAATTTTGAATGTGTCTTAACAGGTTCCACAAATAAGAAAAATTGAATGTATCTTAGCAGGTTCCCACAAATAAAAATATTTGAATGTATCTTCGCAGGTTCTCATTAATTGAATAAAAAATTGAAAATATGAAAAAAGTAACAATGCCTTAGGGAGCTTTTTTAGTGAAAATTTTCTTTTTGTTGTAAAAGAGGTGGCCAAACTAAATGAATTGATAAAATTTGTCAATAAAAGTAGCAAAAAGTATCACTAAAAGCTGTGACAATTGGACTTTTTGTGACGATTATGGGTCTGTTGTGACTTGGTGATGAGATATTTCATCATAGTTGTTTAACAGTTAGTGATAAGTTTACAAATCATAGTAAAAGGCTACACATTTAGTGATGAGTTATGAATCTGATCATGACAATTTTTTACGAAGAAGTTGTAGCGATGACTTTAACTTCATCATAAAAGCATTTTGGGATGAATATTTCCACTTTTAGCAACGATTTAGCTTGTCACTAAAAGTAATTTTTGTTGTAGTGATATGATTGTAGCTTCCTTATTTTGAATACCACATTTGCTTCTACTCGTATCATTCCCCATTTCTTCGAAATAAGCCTTCTCTTCAAGGCATAAAATGAGGGAAACATTTCTAGAGGGATGTCCAGTACTCCCAAGTTGCATCCTCCGGAAAAGAGCTTGACCATTACGCTAGAACCTAGGCAAAATGCTAGTTTTTCTTTTGAATCAGTCATTTCTCGAGTATCGATACTGGAGTAAGTTCGGGTAGTCCTTTGAGATCAATGGGAGGCAATTGGCATTGGGCAAGAACTCTTTGGCCAAGGTGCTTCTAAAGACAAGAAACATGGAATACTGGGTGTATCTTACAAGTTGAAGGAAGTTGAAATTTATAGGCCACACAACTAGCTGCAAGACCTATAAGGGGCCATAGTACCTCAGGGCTAACTTTTTATCTCACCTCATTTAAGCGTAAAATTATTTATAAGGCTAAAATGAAGGTACACTTAGTCATTCACCTCAAAATCTCTCTCAGATCTGTGTGTCGGCCCAAAAGGCAACCTAAGAGGGAAGGTGAATTAGGTTTTTCAAAAATGATTACAATTAAGATTAATTAAAAACTAATTTAATCAATAGAACAGTAAATTAAGATATATGCAGTGCAATGTAATCAACAAAGAAATAAAAACAAAGCAAGAGAAATCACACCAAGAATTACTGAGGTTTAATCACAACTTGTAGTTTACGTCCTCACCTCAAGATCCCCTTGAAGTCTCCTTCCACTATGCAATCTCCAATTACAAAGTAGATGGTGATTTTCCAAGTGCTCAGTTCATTTTTACACAACTTTTTTTCAAGTTCTTCCAACTACAAAGTAGTTTTGTCCAAGATCCACTTCAACTTACATGAGTTTTTCTTTTATAAGAGAACTCTCAGACTCTCACTTACAAGTGTATGAAAGTTATACAACCAAAATACAAACTCTCTATTAAAAGTAGATAGGAAAATAATAGTTCACTTAATGTCAAAAATAAAGACAAGGAATGTTCAAATTTTTCTCAGCTTGATCAGTCAGTAGATATTGTTTTTCTTGTATCTTTTCTTTATAAATGCAGTTGGAAGCTTGTATATAAATCTCTATATTGATTTTGTCCGTTGGTGGTTGTTGGGGGTTCATTTAATGCAAGTCTAGTCTATTATAACGTTAGAAAAACTAGCCATTAGTCCCTAGGTGTCGACACTTAATTTTCATGTATCAACACATCCAGCCTGTATTTTTCAGATGTTGTCCACTGTTTTCATGTGTCGACACATCAACTTCATGTGTTGATACTTGATCATGCTGTCTTCAAACTGTAGCTTCTGTTCTCATGTGTCGACTCTTTATTTTCAAGTGTCGACACATTACCCAAAAATCTTTATTCATCCTTTCATTGATCAAGTTTAGCTTCAATAATACTATAAGATCTTCAAAGAGTCTTCTCTTTAGGGTATTATAATAGATTGAGATCCATGATCCATAAAAGCTTTCTTCCATTCAATTTGGATTGAATTTCCTTCTTGATAGACATATCTTCTCTGTTGCCAAGCTATTAGAACTTCATTCCATTAATGTTGAGTTTTTCTTCCTTAGTGCCGAGCTCTTTCTATCTACTGCTAATGAATTTTTCATTCATATAGAGCTTTATATTCATGACGTCTCATTGTCGATCTCTTCTTTTTGCTACTAATTCTTCTTTCTTCTTTAAGATTACTTCAATGATCTTTTATAAGCTTAATGAAGTTTACTCTTGAACATCTTCAATTTTTTCGAACATATATCATCTTCACATCCCAGATGAAGTCTTTACTTGGATTTTTTGTAGAGATTTTGCAATTATGATGAATTCTCTTTTCGAACACCCTCAATCTTTTCGAATTCAAGTCAATTTCATTGAGTCTATGCACACTTGATGAAATCTTCTTTTGAACACCTTCAATTTCTTCGAAAGCAAATCATTTGATTGAAGTTGGAATGTCATTGCTATGTTTAGTGTATTACATAACTTTTAGAGTACATTGCTTGACTTGGCTTGTTGTGCATCCACTTTAACATGTATTAGACTTTAACTTAAAACCTTTAAGTCTAAATTATACTCTTTATTAATCTACACGCTAAATAAATGTATTAATAGAATAATACAAGATTTAGTTATCATCAAAATCAACATGGTATCAACCTTGAGTCAACAATCTCCCCATTTTTTATGATGACAAAACCTTTGCAAATGAAATTTATATAAGGTTAAATAAAATGGACAAGGTCAGTTTGCATACTAGTAGAGAACTCTCCCTTTGTTTTATAATTAGGCAACTGATGCTTAAGAGACAAAGTCTTTTAAAAAACAACTCTCAAGGAGTTTTTATCAGTTAATTTTAAAACAATTTGAGGAAAATAAAATTCTTTATCTTATTACTTCCTCTAAGAACATGCTCTATATATAGAATGAAGTTCATTCATCAATTATTATTTCAATCATTTCATGTTATTTCCATTGCCATATGCAACCAATTTATCAATTACCAATTAATCAAACACTCATTCTTTTCTCCCTTTTTATCAACTCATCAAAAAGAGAGAAAGAAAAAGTATAACAAAGATAGGTACAATAACAAAAAACAGTATAACAAGATAAATGGATCAGTGGCAGTATTGGAAGGGCCAGGAGTGTATTGAGGCCTTAGACAATATCGCAGCTTGCCCAAAGATCTAGAGACTGGGATAGGTGATATGGCTCTCTTGGCTGTACCAACTCTCTTCCTTCGATCATTGAATAAGCTATTCTCAAACTCATCCGCTGTGTCCTCGTGGTCTGATCCTTTCTCTGGTTCCTTTTATTCTTGAGTTCCTGCTGGAGTCTCATTTTTAGTTTTAGATTCTTTTTCTGCCTGATTTTTCTCTTCACCAGCTTCTTCTTCTTCTTCTTCTGCTTCCTCTTCTTCAACAACAATCCATTAAGCCTTTTTTTAACTGATTCACATCTTGCTGAAGGCTTTTTAACTGTGTCAGCCCATTGTCAAGTTTCTGGTTCATGCTATGAAGCATATCCATTATATTTCCCAGGAGTTCATCAACTTAAGGAGCTTCAAGAGATTGAGCTAAAGGTTTTCGGGGTCTAGAAGCAGATATTCTTCCATGAGGAGTACTACTAAGGGCAACTTTCTTAAGTATTGAAACTCATTGGCCATTTACTTTCTTGTAGCCCATCTTGCCCAGTGTGTACTTGCTATATTCATCACTGAAGGGGTCATGTTTTTTGTAATTCTCACCGATCAGGTTTACTTGAAAGTGCTTGAAAATTTTACTGAGCAACATGCCATAGGGTAGATTTTTGGTGGATGTGGTAGAGGCATGGGCCATGTTTGTGAGGATGTAGTAAGGGACATCAATCTTGGTGTTTGTTAGGAATGCCCATAGGAAAAACAAATATTTTTCACTCACATGCTCAAAACTTCTAATTTTGGGTAGAAAGATTTTGAAAACAAAATGGTGTACCAACTTTAGTTCTGTGGGTAAGTCATTGGCTACAGGTTGGGTGATTTCAGGCATGTCTTAACCATAGAGAACATATAGTTGTTCCCTTCTAGTTATACTCTCAAAGTAGAACTCTCCATCATACCTAGTTCCCATAATCTCAAAAAGAATGAACTCATTTAGAGTGATCTTTACTCCCTTCATATAACTAGTTAATTTTGTCTTTCCAACATTTTTTAAGAGATTGGAGTAGAAATGCTTAACCAATTTAGGGTATACATTCTCTCGAATCAGTGGGGTTTCCATCCCAAACTAGTAAGTGTGTGAGAGAAGTTAAAGTTCTCATTCTCAAAATATGCATAGTTAATCCATCGTCCATTCAGAATTTTATAGTGAGAAAGTATTTAAAAACCTTTCTTGAGCCATTGCATCTTTGAAATGTACGACATCCCAATCAGGTTGGTCTGATGAAATCCTTTCAATTGATTCTCGAATCGGTGGTCCAACCTTTTTTTGTTTCTAACTTTGTGCAGAAAAATCCTTAAGATTTTCTTACCTGTGATCGACATTGGGAGCCATGTTGATAGTTTGAAGCTTTGAGAGACAGAGAAGAGGGTTATGAGAGGTTGGGATAAGATCGATCATGGTTTATAAGAAAAGTGGAGCGAAGATTTGTGAAGGTTCGAAGGTGACGGCTGGATTTGGTGCGAACAGGGGAGCGGGAGAGAAAAAAGTGAGAATGAGAGAGGGAAAGTTCGAATGTTTGTAAAGTGGGTTTCATTAATAGGCCCGACTCATGTGTCGACACATGCGTGTCAACAAATTATTTTTTAGTCCACTGTCGTGATGTGTCGACACATACAACCAGATTGGGGCATATGAAGTATAAGGAATTTAGGGAATGGCTTTTCAAATTTGGAGAGAAAATATATTTTAATATGATCATGCAATGAATCATGAACATAAGAATTGCAATTCACATAAACTATAATCACATTTAAAATATAAATAACATGAATTTCACTCAGATTTAACAAGTACTAAGACATATGGTCACTCATCCTCAATTCTCTTCTTATTATGTAAAATCGATATTCACTCAATGGTTTGATAAAAATATTAACTAATTGCATAGTTGTGCTTACAAAGTTAAGTTCAATATCTCATTTTCATACATGATCTCGTATAAAGTGATATATAATTTCAATGTGTTTTGTGCGAGAGTGTTGAATGAGATTTTTAGTCAACTTTATAGTATTAGTATTATCACATTTAATAGAAACATGATCAAATAAGATACCATAATCTTCTAGCTGTTGTTTAATCCATAACACTTAAGCACAACAACTGCCAGCTGCTACCTACTCAGCCTCAGCTGTGGAGAGAGCAACTGAATTTTGTTTCTCACTATACCAAGACACAATCATGTTGTCTAGGAGTTGGCAAGAGTCACTTGTGCTCTTCCTATTAACTCTACTCTCCGCATAATCAACGTCAGTATAAGCAATCAAATTAAAACATGTACCATTTGGATACCATAATCCAAAATTATGTGTGTGCTTGAGATAACAAAAAATTCTTTTCACAACAATCGCATGAGATTATTTAGGATTTGATTGAAAACGAGCACACAAGCAAACACTAAACATTATATTTGGCCTACTAGTAGTTAGATATAATAGAGAGCTTATCATGTTTTTGTAAAGCTTAGTATCTATTGATTTACCTTTCTCATCGCTATCCAATTTAGTTGTAGTACTCATTGGAGTACTTATAGGCTTTGTATCTTTCATGCCAAACTTCTTGATCAAATCGTTGATGTATTTGGCTTGGTTGATAAATATGTTTTCTTTTGATTGCTTGATTTGAAGTCCGAGAAAGCAGTTGAGCTCGCCCATCATACTTATTTCGAATTCTCTCTGCATACACTTAGCAAATTTTTTACAAAGTAACTCATTAGTAGCACCGAATATGTATTCAATTGGTTACCTATGTAACTGGGATCCAAATTCTATGATTTGATTATTGAAATGCTTTTTGTTATGGATAATTTTTTTTGTAGATTGTAATTTGATTTTTGCCACGAACAATTAGATTTATAGGTTGTTTTTAAAACCCTTCTTTGTTTGGTTTAAATTATTCCCCTTTGTTGTCCAACCAGTAGGTTAAACATTGTCCTGGCTTTATATAGTACTATAGACATTGCATGATAAAACCTAAATAGAATGTAGAGTATCTATTTATGTATACATCAATATCTTTATTGTCGCACCCTATTTTTTGCACTCGAAAAAACACACAAGTGGGAAAAACACGGTACTTTCTCGTTAGAACTCATCCTCCTAGAATGATGAGTGTGACTAAGTTTGAATTAGAAATTGATTGGATTAAGGGCTTTTGAAAAACAGTTTGGAGTCGCCACCTAATTTAGTTAAGGTGAGTTAGGTCACTTAAAACTAAGTGCAATACGAAGATTAAACTTAGGGTTTTTGAAAAGATTTTTGAAACACTTTCTCAAAATAGGGTTTTTGGAGAAAATAGATTGTTTGGCAATGTTTGAAAAGATTTAAGCCCTTTTTTAAAATAACTCCGTTTTTTGTCTTTCGAAAACAGTAATTCTAGGTTCAGAGGTTGGTTACATATAGAGAAGATGCACTAGGCTATCACCCTATCCCGCCCTTGTGGTACCTACATGTCTATTCATCCTAGGTTCACTTATTTAGAATCTTCAATTATTCAATATCCAACACCATCCACTTTGAAAAGAATTTTAGAAAAATGTTTGATATGATGCATGACATGCAACTGCAAAAAAAGGATTTGATTTTGAAAATAGATTTAAAGAGCGGATTTAAATCTTGAAAATAGTTGTAGAAATTGAAAACTTGAAAAAGGTTGTGGAACTGAAAATTTAAAAAAAAAAAGGTTGTGGAATTGAAAATTAAAAAAAGGATGTGACTACACATATGAAGGTTGCCTGCGTATCCCTTTACTAAGAATCAAGTCAGTTGTAGTTCAGATTCGAGGTCTGATTGAAAATAGACGCTTTGAGGTTTCTGAAAAGTTTACCTTGAAAAGGTTTGATTTGAAAAGGGTTTGATTTGAAAAGGGTTTGATTTGAACTTTGAATAGAAGATTTGAAATTGAACTTTGAATTGAGATTAAACTTGGAATTAATAGTGATTTGAAATTGAACTTGAAGATTTTGAAATTAATTTTGATTTGAAAAGATTGAATTTTGAAGGAGAACTTGGACTTGATTTAGAAAGATTGAGTTGAGTTTTGAAAATATCTTGACTTAGATTGAAGTTTGAAAATCATCTTAATTTAGAAAAGAGTTTTAGAAAAGTCTTTGAAAAGAGTTGAAGCTTCTTAACTTTAGGGTTAGAGTTGAACTAGGGTTTAGGTATCCTAGGACTTAGGTAACCTACGGTTGAAGCATGCAATTGAGTTGGAAAACTTGATTTAAACTTGAGAGGTTTGATTAAGAAAAGTTTTGATTTTAGAAAACTTATAATTAAGAAATGTGGGATTTAGAAAAGATTGGAAACAATTTGATTTGATTTAGAAACATTTGACTTGGAATTAACTTGCAAAGATTTGACTTAAATATTTGATTTGAAAAAATTTAGAAAGCTAGGGTTTAGGAATATTGGATTTTGGAAAGCTTTGGATTAGGAAAGTTTCAAAATAGAAAAGTTCTATTTTAGGAAAGTATCAAATTAAAAAAGTTTCATTTTAGGAAAGTTCCTATTTTAGGAAAGAGTTGATTTTGGAAAGATTTGAATTTGGAAAGTTTTGAATTTAGAAAGATTTGAACTTTAGAAAGATTTAAAAGTTTGAATTTAGGAAAGGTTTGAAAGTTTGAAATTAAGAAAGATTTGAAAATTTGAAATTAGAAAAGTTTTGAAAGTTTGAATTTAAGAAGGATTAAAATTAGGAAAGGTTTGATTTGTATTTCTTAAAACAGAATATTAGATTTTATTTTCAAAACTAGATGATTTGATTTTGTTTCCAAAATTGGAGGATTGGATTTGGTTTCCTAAATCAGAATATTAAATTTGACATGGAATTGGAAATGTTGAGTTTTAGAAATCTTGGATTTGAAAATTTATCATTTAGGGCAAAATAGGAAGTCATGATTTTAAAAAAGAAACTAGGGTTTCCTAATCATGGACTCTAGGACTTGACTTAGACTTCAAGACAAAGAGTTTTTAAAAAATAGATCTTTGAAAAGAATTTTTAGGAAGTAGATTTGCAAAATTATTTGAAAAGAGATTTGAAAATGGACTTTCACAAGCCTCTTGAATATTTAACTTTTCTAAAACGATTTTAATCATGAAAAGATTATAACCATTTTAAGGTTGTAATTTTGAAAACAACTTGGATTTGAAATATGGACCATAATGATCACATTGAATATAATAATTTCCTAAAATAACTCTAATTATGGAATGGCTAGAATCACTCTAGGATTGTGATTTTGATAAAAACAATTTAAGGTTTGTACCCAAAATTTAGACCTTGACAGTCACATTAAATTTAACACTTTCCTAAAACAACCCTAACCATGGAATGGCTAGAATCACTCTAGGATTGTAATTTGAAAAAAAAGTTTGAAAGAAAGAGATTTTGAATGCAAGTTTTGAAAAAGAGCTTTGATGTAAGTTTGAAAACAATTTTGAATATAATTTTGAATGCAATGCATAAACATGATGACTACGATGCAATAGGGTCGGAAACATACAAGGCTAGGCCTTACCACATAATTAAGGGGGCCGAACCCACATCATTAAAGGTTGAGCTGAAAGAAAGCCCGCAACATGGTAACCTTCAACAGTTCTTCCTAGAAATGAATCGGGGAGTCCCTTATTTTAAGCATGCAAGAAAAGGAGGTAGAAGATAGGAACTAAAATAGAAGAAAATCCAAGTTGGTTAAGAGGGAGAAGAGAGAGGGAGGATTACATAAAAGTAAATAGAAAACCAACCTCGTATTCTTTTTGCTTTGATTGCTTGATTTTCTTTACTTGACTTGAACTTTGAGAGTTTTGAAATTGTAACACTTGAGTCTTCAATAGATATTTGGAGGCTTGTGTTTGAGTGTATAAGGTGTATAAAAGTTAGGGTTTGAGTGTATGAAGACTAGAGCTTGAAGAGGCTTGAGAGAATTAGGGTTTGAAAAGACTTCGAGCTTTGTTTTTAGAGAGATAGAGTTTCTAAACTGAGTTTACGGACCTTTTTTACGCAGAGGAAAAGTATATATTTATAGGAAATTGAAAACACCTTGGCACTTGTTGCAGTAATGCTAGTGCAAAAATTCCACTAGTGCCACTAGAAGTGATGTCATACCATTTATTGGCTTGACACCACTACTAGTGGCACCAGCCACTTAGGAAAGTTTTAAGGCGGTAAGAAACGTATCTTTTGACCCTTGGGATGCAAGTCAAAAGATTTGGACACCTATCCTAGTGAAACATACAATTTTTGGCTTAGCTCCACTAGGAGCGACTTTGGAAGGTCCGAAAATGATTCGAAAGGCTAACGATGGACAGGAACCCTTGAAAGAGTGTCCTGGAGGTAACGGACTTAAGAAACAATGTCAAAATATTTGAAAAGGTCGACCGGCCCACCAAGGGTAAAATGATCAATTGGACTAGAAAAATACCGAAATGGACTCGGAGTGACCCGTGAGAAGACTTAAAGGTTAGAAACACTATCAAAAGTGTTCTAAGGGGTTACCTGTTTGATACTTAGAGCCGGTGTGGTTGAAAAAAGCGACCGACCCACTAGTGGCTAAGCGGTCATTTTGTATCAGGCTTATCGAAATAGACTCAGAATGATCCGGGAAGGTGTTAGAAGTTTGAGAATACCATTAGAAGCATCTTCAAGAGTTTACCGGTTTAATACCCAAAGCGGGTATGGTTCCCGGAGGCGATCATATGCTTAGGGACAAAATGGTCATTTTGACCGAATGATCTCAAAATTGATCTGGAACCGATTGGGAGGCATTTGAACGTGTCGGATTGTCTTTGGGACAATTTTGGAAGGGTGGACTTATCACTTTGAGGACTTAGATAATTTTTTAAGAAGCGTGCCGAAAAGCCCAAGGGATAATTTAGTTATTTTTTATCGGAGTGGACTAGCAGGCACTAGTGTTAACCTGGGTTTTGAGTGTTTTCATTACTCCGATGGTGTATGGCTAGTTGATTTCCAAAGGTATCACGTCCTTCAGTAAACGTGTCATGGCCAAGAGGCGTGTTCAATCCCATGACATAGGGGTTTTGTTGGCAATTCTCAATATCGACTTGTTTGTGAGTGTTTTCGCCACTCTGACGGTTGAGATATTTGTGAGTGTTTCTATCACTCTGACGGTGTGCATTTGTTCCGGAGATGTCTGATCACGGGAAGCTACTAAATGGACTTATTGTCTGATGGATCAACTTTCTCCAAAGACGTGCCGAATAACAGACATTCTACATTGGTGGGCTAGCAAGTGCAAGAAGTGAACCGTTTTACCATCTCAAGGACTTGGGTCTGTCCCGGTTGATAGGTTTGAAAGGACTTATTGTTCTAATGAGTTTTCTTAGTAACACGCCAGACTTGATGGATCTATCATCTAAGGGATCAGCTTTCTCCAAAGATGAGCCATATTGAGTTTAATTGGTATGGATTGCAATTGGAATTGGAAATGGATTTGAGATTGAAATAGGGACTTACCATCTTTATTAAGACGTGCTAACTGGAATTGGACCGAGCAATGCTGCAATGACATTTTGGTCATTTTACCTTTATTAGGCCTGACGGGCCCGCAAAGTGATTGATTGATTGGGTTGAGTCTAAAAAACTAGTTTGGACTTGGATGTGTCTGTGTCGATTTGAATGTGAGTCCGGTCAGATCAGAGATTGCCGAGCAGGCAAAAATGGAATACTTACACTCATCTATTGTTCTAGTTGACACCGGATGATATGGAGTTCCAATTTGGAGATATGCCTCATTACACAACTTCAGATGGATTAGTACGTATCAGTTTATAACTTATGAGAAAAGTGATTTTCGAATTCTGGAGTTCATTGATCTATGCTTGAAAAATTGATCTCTTGGCCCTTATACAGGTTAAGATACAAAAGGACAATGAAGCTCGGTTGAAGATTATTGGAACTCGAGTAGATGCTACAGAAATAGTACGCCCTCGATTTTATCTTTTGTTCTTTTTTATTTCTTCAAATAATTGGTAAGCAAGGACTCTTTGCTGTGGCTCCAAATTGAAGCTTAAATTGATTACATTAAATTTTTTTTCACGCTATGTTTATAGTTGATAGGTAGAGGATTTGTTTACTCCCACAACTGCTCATGTGCATATCCTTGGCATTTGTTATTAGTTGATCACATAGTTTTGGTTCAGTTAAACTAGAGCAGGAATTAAATTCAAGTAGGATGTAATATTAGATGCTTTGGATCTTGAAATATTGAGGGAAGAAAAAGGGAATAAGCAAGAATAAGACACTAGACTTGTTGAAATGGATATTTCTTCATGTGCTTGTAACCATAAACAGTTTATAATTATTAATTCATTATGTTCAACTGTCCGAGGCACCTCAACTATTACCTAATCAAGCACAAAATGTGTTTCTCATGCTTTGTACATGAGTTGGATGACTTTGGTCCTCCATCTACTAAACAAAGCAATCATAAAATCTACACCAAACTATTTTTTGTATTTGTTTGTAGGTATACGTGTATGCAGATATTAATGAGTATGAAATCCATTAAAAAGGCACAAGTGAGAATGTATCCCTTGAAAAACAAAGTTTTAGTTTGCCAAGGAGAAGCATATAAAAAAAAAACCATAGGGTGTAGGACAACAACTTGAATTTATGCATTTATAAAGAGGAATATTATAGTGAGCGGATGGAGTTGGAATATTGTTTGTTAAAAAGGAGAGAAAAAAAAAAAACTAACCTCAAAAATTTCTTTAAAAAATGGAAAAGGAAAAGAAAAAGAAAATTTTCTTATGATTAAATTCATAGTGGTAGTTTATTATTCGTAATGTATTTCTTTTGCTGAACTTCTTGTGCATCATGAGTGTTGGGCTTAAATTTGAGCTCTTGCTTTCAACCTGTGGGAGTCTATGTTTGTGTGTTTGTATATGTGTATGTGTCAATGTATATAAATCAGTATGTATACGGTTTATATTTCAAGTATATGTGCTAAGTATTTGCCAAAATTAGCTCCTTATTTTGTATCTCAGCACATTAGGCGATATCTGTCTTAGTGTTCTAAGCCTGCCTTTCACCTTTTGTATACACTTTCTTGAAGGTGTTAAGTAGCAGATTCATTATTAGAATTGGGATGTTAACTGGGTGCATTGACTTCTTTTTTAATTGCCAAGGGAGCAAAGGAATAAAGGAGTAAATAGAGATATCAAAATGTTATTTTTCATTATTTGTGATCTTTTATATTATCTAGTGCTTAATTGATAATAAATGTCATTTCTCATCACCTGTTATGGATTTGATTTTTTCTAAATGAAAATTTAATTTATTTATATTATTTTGGGCATTTTATTCTAACTTTTTACTTTTGTGTGTTTATTTTCAGCATTTTCAAACTGTTGCAAATTTATTCTCTAAGGGCTTTTCTTTCTTTTTCTTTCTTTTTATAACAAATGATTTTCTTAAACCATTAATTGTTTGCACTTTTATGCAGTGTGTTCTTTGATAAGTGAGAATGGTTGGAGGAGGGAAAAATTCAAGACAGGGTACTTTCCAAGTGTGATTAGCCCTTCTAGCAATCTAACTTTTATTCTCTTCCACTTTCTTCTCTTGTTCCCGCATGAAAAATATATGCTCTTCTTCCATCCATTAAAATATTTATACGATTTCGATTATTCTTTGTATAGGTTGACTTCAAATTATTTTATTTTATTTTTTGGTTAATAATGTTTAGTACACAACTGGATGATTATGATCTTTTAGGAGGGGGCACCCAAATTTTTAGTCTCTACTTAATTAGTGAGGTTAGCTAGGTCTTAAATTAAAATCTTGCTAGTATAAGTTTCTAATCCATAGTAATTAAGTTTCAGAGACACAAGTACCAGTACTAGAGTAATTAATTACGATTAGTTATATGCAATAAAGTGCTTCAATTTATTCTGCAAGATGACAAATACGGATCATATTGAATGTATAGTTTTTAAACACTACCATTGATCTTAGCAACAAGGCAAAGAAAAGATTTAAGAAAGGTCTAGGCACGAATGACATGTAAAAACAGATGACACGGTTGCCGAACTCTAGTGTAAGAGTTGTGACATTTTTTTCTCTATTATTTTTACTTTTTTTTGAGAAAAATTAGTTTTTCGAGGTGTTTAGGTATTAAAACCCCAAAATAGGCTCAGAAATTTGTCAAATTTGACACGTAGTAAGGTTTAGGCACAAATGACGTGTGAAAACAAACGGCACAGTTGCAAGACTCTCAGTGTGAGAGTTGTGACATTTTTTTCCTCTCTTTTTCCTTAACTTTTTTAAAACTCCCAAACGGCTTCGGAAATCTTCAAACTTGACACGTAGGAAGATCTAGGCACGAATGATGAGTAGAAACAATCGGAACGGTTGCAAGGCTCCCGGTGTAAGAGTTGTGATATTTTTTTTCTCTCTTTTTTCTTAACTTCTAAAAAAAAAAAAAATTTTTTTTGAGCCTTTTGGGTACTAAAACTCCTAAACGGCCTCGGAAGTTCATCAAACTTGTCACGTAGCAAAGTTTAGGCACGAGTAACGTGTGGAAATAAACGGCAGGGCTGCCGAATTCCAATGTAAGAGTTGTGACTTTTTTTCCTCTCTTTTTCCTTAACTGTTCTGAGAAAAACAAGCTTTTCGAGTTGTTTGGGTACTAAAACCCCCAAACGGTCTCGGAAATTCATCAAACTTGATATGTAGCAAGGTTTAGGTACGAGTGACGTGTGGAAACAAACGGTACGGCTGCCAAGTTCTCGGTGTGAGAGTTGTGATTTTTTTTTTTTCACTATTTTTCCTTAACGTTTTTTATAAAAACAAGTTTTTTGAGCCGTTTGGGTACTAAAACCCCAAATGGTCTTAGAAGTCCGTCAAACTTGACACGGAGCAAAATTTAGACAGGAGTTATGTGTTGGAGAATCTGTCGACGACATGTAGTTTGGCATTCCCGTGATATAAATAATATTTTTATTTTAATTAGTCCATATGTTTACATGCATATCTATTAATTATTTTTATTGTCTTTATTATTTTATCTAATATTTATATATATATATTTTCAAGTTATTCCGAAAAAATAGGTTGATGGTGTTCTTTTTATGAGTTTATTCGGCGATAGACTAAAAACTCTCTTTTGTAGTATGAATTTTGAATTAGGGTCGTTATTTTGCGAGAGACTGCATAATTTGCTTTTGTTGTATAGATTTTAATGGGAGACAATATTTGTTTTGGATAAATATTTAAAAGTATATTAACTTTGTTAAATATTTTTGTAAGCATCTGAATTTGAATGAATGTGTATGCTTTTTTATTTAGATTATGTTAAATGTACATTTTATAAGATAGAACAATAAATTACAAATATTATTTGTAATTTATATACCAAATTGTTTTTTTTCAATAAATAAAGTATTAACGACGGCCTTTTACCTTCGCCAAAAGTGGAAAACTATTGTTAATTCAATGCCTTAATCACGTCACTTTTAGCAATGGTTTCTTGTCGTCACTAAAAGTTTTTTTAGAAGTTGAATCCATAGCTACTTGGAGTCGCTATAAGTATTTGCGATGGTCTTTAACCGTCGCAAAAGCTCGATAGCGTTGAGAACCAGCCCTCACAATTAAAAGTCATTTGACGACGAGTATTTGCGATAGTAACCCTGCCGTCGCTAATAGTGCCCCAGGTCGTCCCTCAGCCGTCGCTAAAATTATTTGCAATCTTGGCATTTTCGTCGCCAAAAATGCCGCCACAGCGCCATCGCATTTTGCGACAACAAATTGGTTTTTTGTGACGGTTTGTTGCCGTAGCAAATACTCTTTTTCTAGAAGTGATAATGGAAAGGATAAAGGGCTAGGTAGGCACTATACCAACTGCAATGTTGAAAATGTGAAGCTCATTGCATTTTGGACAAGTTGACCCTAAACTAGTGTGAAGCTCATCATCCTGTTTGCACCATATAGGGAGTTAGTCAATACGGCACAACTGAAAGCGGACAAGTGGCATAAAATATAAATAAATAAATAAACATTTAAAGAACTGCTAGGAAGACGTGGCAAAGTAAGTAGTAAACTAGCAGAAGAGTGGTCAGTTATGGGTAATTTTTTCAGAAATCAAAGAGGCACAGTTGAAAGCCTAAGAATATGCCAACTACTTGGTAACTGTTGATGAGCCAATAACTACAGGTAGAGAGTTAAAAATAGCCGAGAAGAACGAAGAGAATTCATCATCCATCACCTGAAAACAGCGCCAAGGAGATGATTTTAATCTATAAGTAGGCGCAGCAGTTCTAACATAATCTTCCCTTAGCATTCTGTACCCTTTCGTTGTTGTTGTTGTTGTTCATTTTGCTTTCATCCATTGGGAATTTTGTTGGCATGCAGCAAATTTAGGCACACCAAGTTGGACATCTTACTGATCACTTGGGAGTAAGAAATGGCACGAACCACTAGACGAGGAAGTGCATGAAGTGATAGATATGGCACCAAGTGGTGCTAGCTAGTCACCATGCATGCTTAAGGAAGTTCCAATGCCAACCATATATATGCAAAGTAAATGTGCAGAATGCTGGCTGGCGAGACCAATGGCCATTAAGTTTCGACATCCTAGGAATTCGTCCAACCAATTCAGACACTAGTTTGTGATTCTAATTCGGATTTTAGACATGATTTAAAAATTTTTATAGTAAGAAATCATGAATGGCCAAACACAAAATGTTAGGCCAGAAAAATCAAATATCACTCAATCTGTTAAGGAATCAATCGATTAGCTAGGCAAAATGGCAAATAACAATGTGCCACCAGGAGGAATTTATCAAGTAATTCCAAGGACCACCTAGCTATAATGGAGAAGTTGTTGGAAACATTTCAAGGTTTACTCTCCAATTTGGAGAAGTTGGGGAAAAGGAAACCTTAAAATGAAGCTGTCTCCACAGTCCCAGACCAAGACAACTGTTGACACCCCATTTTGCATATATAACCCACAGGCCAAATTGCATCGCATGCATCTCGAGATGCTTACATAGAAAAAGTCCATAAATAAGACCCTCCCCCATTCATTTTCACAAAATCTCTCTCTCTCTCTCTCTCTCTCTCTCTCTCTCTCTCTCTCTCTCTCTCTCTCTCTCTCTCTCTCTCTCTCTCTCTCTCTCTCTCTCTACAAGCGAGTCCCGAGGCCTGATGCAACCAAACAGGTCTGGTCTTTACCAACTTCGCCGGACTATTGTTCGATTGACTGGTTTAGAATTTCTTGAGCCTTGTCGGAGTCTTGACTAATTCCTGGGTCCAAAAGAGCTTCCTTCTAGCTGTAATTTTGCTTGATTTCTGAGTCAAGAAATACTTTCTTCTAGCCGAAACTTTGTCCGACAAAAATGTTAAAAATGGTCCCTTATTGACCCAAAGTACTGCTAAAATATCCCCAATCGTGAGAGAGTATTTGAACCGATTAGTTTAGACTCTAATTGAAGCCAGTGCGATGCTACAGTATGGTATCTATCAAAATCATTGCCTAAGTTGTAGCCTAGGATGAATCCCAGCACCAATAACTCGATCCTCTAATATAAGTTGGACCTCTGATCTTTTTTCGACTCCCAACAAGCCCGCTGATAATTACGCTACCTGACCACAAATCTTAGGCCTTGTCACAAATATTTTCAAACCACACCAGGCAAAAACCTTCTTTAGAATCAAATCAATATAGTCGTCCGAACTACGTTCGGCTACATAGGCAATTTGGATTCTTTTTTCCAGCTCAGACAAAATTCATTTCAAAGAATAAAATTAATTTCCCCAGTGGAGTTGGGAACCCCAAACTCTTTCAAACCTTCCCCAACAGAGCAATAATCTCTTTGGAAGCGCACCACTTGCATGCATGGATGTGTACCTACAAATGCAGTTTGCATGGCATCTTAAACCATCATAAGCATAAGTCGAGACTGAGACTACGTAGTTGGACATAACTGCATGAGATGATACATGCGTATAAGATGACGATACTAAATTAATTGAATCAAGTTTAAGAGGTTGCAATAACGGGGTATGGTACCAATTTCTAAGTGGCCGGGGTTGGACGATTAATTGCTTCTCAACACACACACACGCGTGATAGCTATATAGGCTGAGTTTGGTAAATAAGTGTTGCAAATAAAATCAAAACTAATTAATTGATTTGTTGCAATACTTTAAAGAATGTTTTACATGGCACTAAGTGGAGTACTACAGATTGCCCTTTAAGAACAACTGTTTACGTACCTTTTACAGCCTAGCCTCTTCATCGAATATCTACTGCATGAGGTAACACGTACAATTAATATTGGCGGTTGAAGAGAAAACAGAAAGGCGATTAAAAGAAGCCTCTCTCTCGGCAGAGAACAAGTCTCTTTTCTCTAAGTCTCTTTGTACTATACATACAATATTTTTATAAAATCAAATTATCTAGTTTGTATATTTTGATTACGTCTTCCATATATGCACCTTAATTTGTAGTTATACCTCCCTCCCGTGTGGTTGGTTGCAAAATAGAATATAAAGATATATAATCGATAATCATTCAATGACTGCAATGGCAGGATCGATCTCATCCATCCTAAAAAAATCATTAATTGTTTGCACTAATAATAATAAATAAAAAAAAAACTCGTTGAAATGACACTTCGATCAAGAGCACAAGAAGTGGCATAAAGAAAAGATCAATTATAAGAGCGTCTAAAGAATGGTTGCGAAGATATGTGGCAACCGCTAGAAGAGTGGAGTGGTGATACTTATGCATATGCTAGTTACTTTCATAAATCAAAAATCAAAAGGCAGGCCTTGAAGACTGAAAATGTGGCAACCGCTTTGGTAACCATATGTAGACGATCCATAACTATTGAAAGTGGGTTATAAATAGCCAAGCAGATTGAAAAGAAGACATCATCCATCGAACAGTGTTGAGGTTAATCTAGGAGTAGGCGCGCGTAGGAGTAAGTCCATAGCTACTAGGAAAATCAATTTGAGTGAGGAAATGCGCTTACGTGGAAACAATGAGCGTGCGAAATTCTTTTAAAAATTTTAAAGAAACATTCCAACTTTTGAAAAAACGTGCCTCAATAAGACCAATGCTTAAATTCAATTTTCAATAAGCTCTAGTAAAACACAATCCCAACAAATTTTTCTCCAATTTTTGTTTGGTAAGTCTCGCTATCAAAATAATTATTAGCGATGTCATTTTGTGGGGAAAAAAAAAACTCTTGCAAGATGCTTTTTGATTTCTATTTTCTAATTGTGAAGCAGTACGTTTTGCGTGTACGCCTCGTGCACTGCTATGGCATCACACAAACAAATGGTGCACTCTCAACAGGTCAAAAATGTTCCTATGCACATTAACCAGAAGGGTACCCTAAAGTTCGAAGAGGTCAGATCTCAGAAATTTTTTTTTTTGTAATCTTGATTTGAATGACCTATTTTTTAACAAATAAAATAAACTGTCCTAAACACCCCAACTACATAACTGAAAAAAATAAAATAAAATGTCTCCAAATTCAACGATTTTGCAAATCTAAAGATAAGGATCTAGTACCTACATCGTTGGTAGTTGGCAAGCATCACTCTTTAACATAGTTTCTTAAAAGCAAGGAGAAAAAAATCAGTAGGTTTGAAAGACCCATCCCATTATAGAGTTTACTAGAAAAATAATTAAATGGATGAAAATAGAGAAAATTCATAACTGAAAAGCCAAAAGTATTCCGACGAATCCATTGTAAAGCATGACAAGGCGGGGGTACAATTGTATTTATAGCACGAGTGGCCGTCGAAAGAAATATCTAAGCGCTCACGTCACGAGAGTGAAATATATATATATATATATAAAATGAAAAGACAAAAGGACTAAAGGAGGACTAATTGAATTAAGCCAAAAAATTTCTTTTATTTATTTATTTATTTTATTAGTTTGGAGTCTTTGGACATATATATATATATACTTTAATTCTCATATGGTATAGACAAAAATCGGCTTATACTTAATATAACTCTTAAAAGCATAAACCAAAAGCATGGTTTTACTTTCGCATATCTGTAAGAGAGAAACAAGACTTGGAGCCCTTAAGCAGTAGTTGCCTTGTCTCGACTCTCTCTTCCTCATCAACTTCATCTTCTTCTTCGTCATGATTTTGATTGGAAGAGTGTCCTTCTTCTTCTTCTTCTACTACTACTTCGTTCAGAGCAAGCATGGAACTGTTGTTTCCACAACCGTAGAAAGACGATTTCCTTGACCACTTGTATGCTATCATCGTCCTCCGCCTCTTGTTCAATGGGTTCTCTCGCTTCTCAATATCTTTAACCCTCCTCACCTCTGATAAATTCCCAAACGACTTCGATTTTCCCCAAAAGTTGTTTGACAATCCTCTCCTGTACATGTATCAAAACATACAAACAAAGAAACCAATTACAAAAATAAGATCAATCTGTACAACATTAATTTACATACATATATATATTTCCGAGAGAAATTATAAACAAAAGTGGAGATTCTTGAGAGAGAGAGAGAGACTGACTTGATGGGAAGAGATTCTCCCAAGGAGACCAAAGAACCCAGACTTCCGCTGGACTTACTCTGTACTTCCCCCTCGTCGTCGTCACTGTCATCGGGCAGTCCAATTGACGAGCTCCCTGAAGACGCCTCAGGCTTCACCGATCTGATACCGAAAACGGACCCCATACCCGTAACTGAATCCCCAATCGTGCGAATTTCCCCCTCTGCCTTTTGGTCGCCGGAGGAGGGGAAGAAGGAGAACAGCCCCTGCTTATCCTGCGCTTCTGCCACGCCGGGCAGGTCCCTAACGTACTCCGCCGGGAGAGAGGAGACGACGTCGAGCCCCAGGGTTGGAACCACCGCCGAGACATCCCTACTATCGAACACCACCGACATCTTAATCTGAGAATCCTCTCAACCTTCCCCTGTTCGCGATCTTCTTCTTCGTTTAGGCCTCCAGAGTTGTTTTATTGTCATCAATCGGTGGCAAGAAATATTAAGAAAATGAAAGAAAATTTAAAGGAAAAAGGGGCTGCAGTGCATGTGTAGGTTATGGAGATTTCAGGAACAGAGAGTAGACACAAGGACAGAGATCGTAGCATCCATATTTCTAGAGAGAGAGAGAGAGAGAGAAAGAGAGGAGTGGAGTATAAATAGGAAAGAAATAGAGAGGAGTTGGGGTTAGGGGTGAGGGCAAAAACTAACGTCCGCCCTCGGAGGCGTGATCGCCAGCAAAAGGCAACGCGCTTTGACACGTTCTCGAGGAGGCTTACGTGGCAAAGACAGTGACCAGAAAAATCACTCTTATTCTTTCTTATCCTCTTCCAATTTTATTGTTTTTTTTTCCCCATCCCCTATCGTTCCTTCCCACCTTTTTGTATCTGATGATCATCCCGACGCTTCAACTCCTTCCTATTTCCTATACAACAAGCGTTACATAACTTCCCTCGTAGCTATATCTATGTCGAATACATACACACATACAGCGTGGGAAAGTTATCTTTTTTTAAAAAAAATTAATTTTTGTACAAAATTTTATATCCGTTGTGACAGTAATAATTTTATAATTATGTATCCTTATAATTAATATTTTGTTAAGGAGTGAAAGGCACTTATTTAAACATATTATTTTATATAAAAATTTTATTTACATAGCGTTGCACTTAAATTTGTTAATGTGAATTTCACGTTTTTGACATCATAAATGAGATTATATGTGGTATCACTTTTTTTTTTTTTTTCATCTAATGGGACTAGCCTAGGGGGCGAGAGCCATGGTACTCCTTACGGTACCTCGGGTTCACTCTAAATAAGAGTGCATTGAGGTGAATTCTTTCCACACGTGTAGAGAGCTTCGGCCTACTTGCTTAGCAACTCTCATTCCACAATTCCGGTGGAAGGAGGCTAGTTTCCTTGCCATTGACATAAAAACAAAAAATGGCATTACCCTTTCTAAATAAATTATCCCAAACATAAACAAAAATTAATTGTTTTGAATGCTAGAATCAAATTGTTATATATGTAATTATTAGGATTGGTAATGTAAACTCATAATTATCGACTCGTCCAACTCTACTCATATTAAATGAGTTTGAATTCAATTATTTTATTAAGTAGGTTATTATTGGGTTGATAACAAAACACTCATTTATAAATAGACTTAAATAAATTGATGCACTGGACTCATTAAATACTCAATTAAAATAAATCTAAACAAACCCACGACCCAACACAACCACAACACCTAGTCCCCTCTCATATCCCATGCATGCACCGACAATCTAAGACTCAAAAGAAAATTCTATCATTTCTCTGTATTTTTTCAGCAAACAAACAAAGCAGACCAATGACTCAATCTATTCCCAGAAACTTGAAATTGAAATCCTACAGCCTAGATCATGACTTGATACTGATAATCTAATCATGTAATAAAGATCTTAGGTAATGATGATGGGGGGCATACCTACGATAGACACATGCAGAAGATACATACATATATAGTGAGTTTTTTATATGAACATCAATGGTTGGACTAGTCAATTTATATTTCCTGTAAGCATGATATGCAGCTGACAACACATGGATATATTTGCGTATTTATATATATATATATATATATATGAGAGAGAGAGAGAGAGAGAGAGAGAGAGAGACAGAGAGAGAGAGAGAGAGCCATCCTACGAGAGACCGAAATCAGAGCTGCACATCAAGGCTGTATATGCAGTGTTGGAGAGAACCTCATATCTATAAATCGACATTCAAAATGGAGAGTCGAGACTCAAGTGCTCCGGGTTGTGGAATATGCAACTTATCAATTAGGTAATTTGAGGTTTTAGAACAAATGAACAAATTTAACTTTTTATAAAAGAAGTGGAATGCGTCAAATTTTAAGTTGTTTGATTTTAACAACCAAACACAACAAATAATCTAATTTATGAATGGGTCAATTTAAAAATTGGCCAATTCCTATTTTTGAAACTAAACAGGCCCTTAAGGAATGGCTTAAAATATGTATCTATAAAGCAAATTCTTTTATTTTTTTTGAACAGCAAAAAAATTCATTAAAGCTCAAGGGTACAGCCTAAGATATAATTAGGCCAATGAGCAAGGGTCACCAAGCCCAACACCTCACTAGAGAACCAAAGCAAAATAGAGACAAACCCAATTGGTAAGATATCAACAAGCTAAAACAGTACAACTTTGAAAGTGTCAAATGAGTCTCAGAGACTCAACAAAGATCTTAGTAGCCTAACAAAACAAAAACAAAAAGGGTTAATGCCAAACAAAACTTGGCTCCAACAATACCTGACCGACATCAAACACCTATCTCAAAATCTCAGTTGCCTAACCTCATTCAATGAGTAGAAGACGTTAAATATTGAGAAGGAAGACGCAGAACACCCTACTTTAACCCATTGAGTTGCATTAATGACCACCCTATCAAGAAGTTTTTTTTAGCATAATTCTACCTAATTGAAGACAAGGTTATTTCTAATCTTCCACAATGTCCAAATAGCTAGAAGAACTAATGTCTCCCATAATCTTTTCTTCACATTTAAAGTCATGATGAAGCCATCTCTGCAAGTGTTCCATCAAACTATTCGAGATTATCCATGATAATTCTTACCAATTTAGAATTGTAGACCACAATTTCCATGACAATGGGTAGGTTAATAATAAATTATTCAAATCTTCAACAGCTTTTTTATAGAATGGACATAATAAATCACAGTTTGGGGCAGGCATTTCCTTATCTTTAGCACCTAGTAGATTTACTTCTTCTAAGGAATGGTATCGGAATTAGTCATTTCGTAAGTTCAGTTGCTATAAGCTACAAATATTTTGCATTATGAAGAAAGAGAGATGGTCAACTTACACTTGGTTTAGAGACTGAATTTTAATATCCCTTCTTATAAGCATTTGATGGACTTACATTTTAAAAATTGTATCACATTCGCCTCTCAAGGATTCTGTATGCCAAAATTTACCATAACCAATTGAGAGAGCTGTGGTCGTTGTGCTCCTTGGTTTTGTACACGATAGGGATTTCTTAAATGTTGATGTGTTTTTCTCTTGTAATATTTACTATTATTAGTGGAGTCTAATTTGTCTATGCCCTTAAATTAATCTAGTTTACTTACTCTTTTGTTTTGCTTTGTTTTTACTGGCAACTGCAAAACATGTGCTATTTAAAACGAGTTTCATCATGTAAGCATTTGAGCCTCATTGCCTCAGTATCGAGTTGATGCAACGTCCCAGGTAAAACGCTAGATACCATTTTATTATTATTATTATTATTTTGTTTTATGAATTAATAGATCATTTCCCACCTAGGGTTCTATAGCGTTGTGTGTGGATTAAAGATTTAGCGATGAAATGGAAAAGAAAAAGATAAGGGAAAAGACAATAAAAATGCACTTTTATTTTGTTATCTTTTCTCTCATCTTTTCTTTTTTCTTTACTTTTTTCTTAATAAATTCAAGTTTCAAAGTGACACAGAGATAGCATGAATAAGTATAATATTTTCAAAACAAAATACAATAAAACAAAGGGAGAAATTAATTCTTGCGCACAAACGTTCTATTAATCCATCAAAAGGTTTTTAGAGCAAAGTCCTTACATGATATTTATAAGCAAAACAAGTCTTAAACTTAATGGAATTTAAAAATAATAAAAATTAAGAAAAATACAAAAAATTATCAAAACTGTAAAATTGAGTTAAGTCCAAATTTGTCAACTAAACTCCTAAAGAAATATCTTATAAAAAAACATATACCAAAATAGATTTATATTGACCAAGATAATAGACGACTAAATCTTTGCATAAACGGCAAAATTCTTTATTTGAGATCCTAAAGTATGAAATTTGTTAAAATTCTAAAGTTCATCATCACGACGGGATAAGGATGCCTAATTTACCCTCGTATAGGTCCAAGTATGTCATACGGTGCAATGGTATGTCGTGTGCATCATAAACACAGCATAAGAGAAATATTTCTAAAGAGGAAGTTATTTATCTAACCTTCGAGACATAGGACTTTCTGTTTTATCCTTCCTACTAGAGTTATAGAAAGTCAGTCAACAACGCAACATATCTCTCTCTCTCTCTCTCTCTCTCTCTCTCTCTCTCTCTCTCTCTCTCTCTCTCTCTCTCTCTCTCTCTCTTACACATACAAAAACACAAGTGCATGCTATTAGCGAGCAATAAGTTATTCCTAACTCCATTTCAGTAACTCTCTAGTGAACAATAGAAGCAGAATCGGACTTACCTTTTCGGTACAAAACTAAAGAATGACCCAAGATCATAAACCAAAGATATTCCACGTGCTATACAACGAATTACTCTTGTGCAATGTTCTCGTAATAGAGTATAGTCAAACCCTCATGGAGCCAACTGCACACTAATCACAACTAAAATGTAACAACACTTTTGTCATATGGGAGAGATATTGTTAATCACGGTTGAAGGGAGAGAGAGAGAGAGAGAGCATCAAAAAACTTACACACTTGTATTATATATGTAAGGTAAATACAAACTTACGGTGGTCACTACCTTCTTACTGGATAGTGCGTGTAGTTACAAAAGCTATCACCTTTGGGTACATCGGTCTGGGCATTTGGACATGTCCATTGGTGCCGTACCCGTCCCACATACGAACAAGTTATTTGTTGTAATTCTAATTTAGGACTGAACAGGACACTATGGGACCTGTTTGTTTAACACTTTGGAAGCGAACAAGCAACTCGACAGAAGTACATCAAAAGTTTTCTATTTGAAAAGATAGCGTTATCTAAGTAAGAGTAAGTAAACAAATCAAGGGTAGTGATAGAACGGTTTAGTTTATACGCATCAACTAACTGTCTCATGACAAGGGACACAAGAAGTAGGTGTGAAACCTTAAAAAGCCCAAACAAGCTTTCTTCGTTGGTTCCTTTCAGCCTCTCTGTTACAAAAATAGAAGGATATGTTGGTAGTTTGCTAGTAGGCATATGTATACGGGGACTCAGGTTGCCTAAGTAGAAGGCATGGATAGCATAACCTCCCTAGCTATATTACCCATGCAGTTGTGCCCATGAGAATAACATTCTCCAACATTTTCCATTGTGACCTACAAATAGTACATCCATCTAAACTTGCATAAAATTTTAGAAGAAAACCATCTTCTGTTTCTTTTGGAATAATCCTTTATACCTACTTCAATGGAAATACAATTGACACTACAATCTACTTGAACATCAATTGCCACCAAAAATTCCCTATTGGATCTATAACTAACATCTATTAATTGCATATTCATGATCTGCTTTCTTTTGCTTGCTTCTTTCTTTTCACTCAGAAATACAATTTGAAGAGGACGGACTCTGCAGCATTAAGTCCCGAAGTTGATGAACAACCAAGGATCTCCCGATCCCTTGATAGTTCCATGTTAGGCACTTCTTGGCTCTTGGTGGAGCCATTTTCAACTGGCTACCTTCACCTCGTGATTCGGTTCACGTACATAATCATGACTATCTGCCGAGCATTTTATTTTTTCTTCCCTTTTTTAGTGTAGTAACCTCTTGAGATTCTACCATTTTCTGTCACGCTCCACTGGTGTTCTCCATTTTTCTAGCTAGGTTTCTCCTCCATCAAGTCATCCTGTCACCAGTCCTCAAAAAAAATTCCAATGGTTAGATAGCATGAGTTGTTCGTTAGTTATTCTTATCAGATTTTGTAACATGGCATTATTATTTTAAAAATCTATCCATTTTACAACAAATTTAAGTTAGCGATGTAATATGATCACTACTAAAAGCACAGCACGATTGTGATTAATTCCAATATTCCTACCAGAGAATAATTCATTACCATCTTTTCTTCCTGCTGGCGGCGAGATGAACGAATGATGAACATTCTCTGATCCCATCTTTCACCCCCGACAGAATTTAACCGATGAAGTGCATACAAATCCATCCGTCATACCCCCTGCTTCACATCATTAAGCTTTTGAAGACAACACCTCTAGTCATGACCAACTACATCACAGTAGTTGCAAAAAATAGGCCGTTTCAAGATGTCAATAATCACTTTTGTTTTAAGAAACCTTCCTTCTCTATTCCCCTGAGCTAGAATAACCACTTCCTCCACTTTGCTAATGTGTTTGCTTAACTTGTAACCCACCTCCTCCTAAACAAAAAAACTTTCTAAAGGCAGCCTTATTCATAAATTCACACTGGAGATCTCTGAAACTTTGATTGATGGATTTCCAAAGCTGGTGTAAACCTTATGAGAATCAAAAGGTTGTTATTGAATAACCAATTGAGGTTACCATTAAGGATTTGGATAATGTCTCCTTCGTCCTTAAAAAGGAAAATTGGAACATACTTTTTCCAATCTTTTGGATATCGGACGAGGTTAGGTTATGGTGTTCGTTCTAGTGGGGCAACCGTTAACTAGTTCCATACCCGACTCGTGACCATCCTCAAACCCAAGTAACTTAATTCGCCTATAGTGGGTCGCGATTAGTCATGTACTAGTCTGCATATTGAGAGCGAAATCACATCCAATTCGCGGATTCAGTTTTCTCCAAATTATCCAATAATAATGTGACATGTAGCGTCGTAATTATGCACTACACACGCCCAAGAACAATTTACCATCTTCCGCCAGTCTACGATACACTCCCCCCTCCACATTTTGTATGTGTTTCTTTTTATTTTTAAAAATTCCATTTTTTATTTCTTCATTTGAAAACTCAAATGTTTTTATAATCACTCTCCCATATTACCCTTCATAAAACTTTGTTTAAATATAATCTCAATTCCCTAAAAAAAAAAAAGTAGTTATACAAATAAAAAGGTTATTTTTTCATACCAAAAAGTGTACTCCAACTATATGCACAATTAACTAAGAAGAATAAAAAAGATGTGGACTTCATGCTGGAGCCTAAGTAGTGGGAGCTTAAGTTCTAGCGACCAAACACGTGTGATTTCCATGTTGCATCTAAACTCAAAATAGAATGGTTTACTTGTTATAATTATTTAGCTTTGATCGAAATTTGATATTTTGTAATTATCAAAGAAAAAACATAAGTCTATATTTTCCTTTGTGATGTTCTTAATTTATTGTCCATGTTGATAAGTTATTAAGTAGTCAATATCCATTTCTCTATATACCCTTGCAACAATCTGACATATAACAAAAAAATAAGTGATTTGAGTTGACATTCCGATTGCATTTTGGCCCACTACATTATGAGAAAGATTTTCATGAAAATCAAATCAAAATATAGTCCAGCCTATTGAAATGACCAAAGAATTGTTGGATTAAAGTAAAAAAGTAAAATGATAATAACAATAATAAAATAATAATAATAATAATTAGATAAAAACAACTAATGAGGAAAATTGAATATGTAATTTTAAATACATGATTACAAAGAGTTGCTCCTCGTTTTGTATGTTGGTTACAAAGAAAGGAAGTAAAATACCTGTATTTTTTGGAACCTACTGTTAATATATGATTGAAACCCCACTTTTGTGAAGTGGGCAACTAGGGATCGGTTCATTTTGTCATATTTTTAATAAGATGCTTTATTAAAGATATATGATTTAGGCCCATTTGGGAACAACTATAATTTTTTGTGTGCTTTTTGCTTAAATAAGCACTTGGTGTTTGGTAGAAATCTTTTTTAGCATATAATAAGCTAGTTTTCTTGACGTTTTTAGCAAAAAGCAAAAAGAAAATTTTCAAAACCTTTTTTTGTTTGTTCTGCTATAGCAGAAAATTTTAAAAAATAATTGATGTTGAAAATTTTGAAAAATAAATGAGTATACCAAAATAATTAATGTTGATTTTTTTTTTAGCTTTTATGAACATAAAAAAAAAATATGCAATCTAATAAAAAAAAATATGCAATCCTTTGGTCATTTTTGCATAAAAAAGCTATAAAAAAAAAGTTTTAATATGGGCACAAAATAGATACAATAAAAAGCACTTTTTTTAAAAAAAAAATTAAGAAACAATCCAAATTTTTTATTTTTTAAGCGTCTTATTTGGCCAAAAGATTTGTTCCCAAAATGAACATACATTGCAATAGATATATGTACATACATATCTTCTTATATAATATGGGCTCGTTTGGTTTTCTAACTAGACAAGGAATTATGGGACTAATAGTCCTAGATTAACAATCTTAGGACTAATAGTACCAAACAATTGTCTAGTCTCATGTTTGTTTGTACATAGAATAAAGGGTCGGACTAATCTTACAACTATAAAAAATTACCGTATTACCCCTCACTCTATATTATTAGCCTATGACATAAATAATATAATCATATATATATATATATATATATATATAATAAAAAATATAATATTATAGGCTAAAAAAAAAATAATAATATAATATTAGAGTTTAGGACAAGTATATTTATTATAAAAAATACTTATATATTATTAATATTATATTATAGCATATTATAATATATTATAATGTAATATAATAATATAATAATATAATAATATATTATATTATATTATATTATTATAATAGAATATAAAGAGTATAATATATGATATACAACAAATAATAATGTTATATAATATTTTATAAATGTAATATTACCATATTCCAATATATTATAATAGAATATTATATACAGTAATGTGTTACGTATATAATAGTATATAATATTTTAAAATATAATATTATACAATATTATCGTATTTTAATATTTATAATGTAATATAACATATAAAATATATAATATATGTTGACTAGAGGTAGTTAAGTCATTTCAACCATATCCCTCTTCACTCTAATTCTGGGATTAGCAAACTCACCCCTTTTAGGATTAACTAAGAACTAGTATGTGGTACTAGTAATTCAATCCGGACTACTAGTCCGACCTTTATTTAGGAACCAAACACGAGATAAGCTCGAACTCCTTGTCCAGTCCAGCCTTGTCCCACGAATCAAATGTGCCCTAATTGTCTAGAGGTTATCTACAGTAATTTTTCATCGGGCTTTTTGCTCAATTTTGGACAACTTTATCCCTATTTTTATTCACTTTTGAGATGATTTTGTCTTGATTTTTCGAGTAGCAGTGAACTGGCACAGTGAAGGGACATTTTTGCCCCTTCTTTTTGGGCCATGACGTAAAATGATTGGAGATAATCAACTTACAATAGTGTTCAGACTCTTTTGCCCCTTGTGAAAAAATAAATTTCTTTGCACTATTGGCTACTTGTAAGCACCCCATTTTTGACCGCTCAGTAGTCTACAGTCCGTCCAGACTTAATTTCAAGTCAATATGGACATATTCTAGAATTCTAGTCCTAATCCCGCCTATCCATCACTTCGCGGGCCCACCAAGCCCAAATAGAGGCAAAATGACCGAAAGGCCCTTAAGGGCATTGTTCGGTCCAATTCCAAAATCAAGCGCGTCAGTCCCCTTTCCAATCCCAAATCAAGCGCGTCTTTCCAAAGACGATAAGTCTCCTTTCCAATTCCAAATCAGGCAGGTTTTTCCGAAGACGGTAAGTTCTCTTTCCAATTCCAAATCAGGCACGTCTTTTTAAAGACGATAAGTCCCCTTTAAACCTGTCAACCTAAACGAGACCCTAAGTCCCCTAGATGGTAGACCGGTCCACTTTTGACGCCTGCTAGTCCACCAATGTAAAAATGTCAACAAACCCCTGTATGACGAGACCGCCATCAGAGTGGTGAAAATACTCAAAACTCAGGTCAACACCAGTGCCTACTAGTCCACTTCGGTGAAAAATGACCAAACTATCCCTAGGGCCATTTTCTGGCACGTCTCTTGAGAACACACCTGAGCCCTCAGAATGGTAATTCCACCCCTTCCGAGATCGTCTTAGAGACGATCCGGCATGATTAAGTGTCTTCTAGTCAATTTCGGGCCAATTCCGAGACTTTCCGGTCAAGATGACCGTTTTGCTCCTAAGCATCCGAACGCTTCGGAGACCACACTGGCTCTGGGTATCAAACCGGTAACCTCCCGAGAATGTTTTTAATAGTATTCCCGACCTTCCTTTATCTTTCCGGATCATTCCGAGTCAGTTCCGATAAACCCGATGCAAAATGACCGTTTTGCCCCTGGTGGGCTGGTCGCCTTTTCTGACCACACCGACTCTGGGTATCGAACTGGTAGCCTCTTGGAAACATTCTAAATAATGTTTCCAAATCTCGAGTCTTCTTTCGGGACATTCTGAGTCCGTCCCGGTAGCTTTCCAATCCAGTTGACCATTTTACCCCTAATAGCCCGGTCAACCCTTCCGACAAATCTTGTCATTCTTTTTCAAGTCCACTACCTCCAGAACACTGTTTTAAGAGTTCCTGCCCTTCTCCGGCCTTCCGGGCCATTCCCAGTCCCTTAAGTCCTTCCCGGGCTTTCCGGAGTCACTCCTAGTGAAGTCAGGCTAAAAATTGCATGGTAGTCACAAGTACAGGCGCCCAAATCTTCACAAGATACGTTGCTTGCCGACCTTAAAACTTTCCTAACTGGCTGGTGCCACTCTTAGTGGCGCTAGAAGCATTTTTGGCCTAGCGCCACTGCAACAGGCACTAGGTCATTCCCTTGTCTATAAATACAAAGCCTCCTCCAATGTGAGAGAGGTCCGCAAACTCAGTCTAAAAATTCTACTTTTTGATTTACAGAGCTCGTAGCCTCTCAAAACCCTAGTCTCCTTTAGGTTTCCAAACCCTAGCCTCCATACACAAACCCTAGCTTCCTATACACTCACATACACTTCTATACACTCATACACTAGCTTCTAAAGCCTCCATTGAAGACTTGAAGTGCTACAATCTGAAGCTCTTCAAGATCGAAGCAAACACTCGAAGATCAAGATGAAGACTGAAGTGAAAACCGAAGCAAGACAAGCAAAGCAAAGCGCGCAAAGCTAAGCAAAATAAAGAAAACACAAGGTAGGCTTCTTATTTACGTTTACGCATCTTCCCCCTCTCTTCTCTCTTCTAACCCACTTGGGTTTTCTTCTATTTTAATCCCCACCCTTTTCCCCGCCCTTCTTGCATGCTTGAAACAAGGGAATTCCCGGTCCATGTGTAGGATTAGGCTATTGGAGAGTCACCGTGTCGGGGGCTTTCTTTTAGTCTAACCGGAGACCATATGGGTTCGGCCCCCTTGATTATATGGTGAAGCCTTTAACCTTGTATGTTCACGACCCCAATTTGCATTGTGCATATTATGATCTTACATTCTTCTAAAATTCGTTTTCAAACTCGTTTTTCAAAACTTGCATTAACATCGTTTTCGAACTTACATCAAATTCTTCTTTTTCAAAACTTATTTTCAAAATCACAATCCTAAGGTGATTCTAGCCTTTTCATGGTTAGGGTTGCTTTAGGAAAGTGTTACATTCAAAGTGACCAATATGGTCCATATTTTCAAAACCTTTTTTGTTTTCAAAACCACTATCTTAAAGTGGTTCTAACCTTCTTATGGTTAGAATCGCTTTAAGAAAGTGAGATATTTTATATACTTTCTAAAAACTCTCTTTTCAAATATTTCCTTCTAAAAACCTCTTTTTCAACATACTTTCTAAAAACTCTCTCCAATCTTCTTTCCAAAATTGTTTCCAAAAGCTCCTTCCAAAAACTGTTTTCAAAAGCTTCCTTTTCAACTCCTTTCCAAAACACTCTCTTCAAAATTCCTTTCCTAAAAGCACTCCCTAGGTTTCCTTCTTAGAAAACTCTCTCCCTAAATCTCTTTCCTAAAAACTCTTTCCTAAAAGTTTCTTCCAAAGTCTTCTTTCTAAAACTCCTCTAAAATTCACTTTCTAAAAACTCCTCACTAGGATTTCTTTCCAAAAACTTACTTTTCAAAATTCACTTTCTAAAACCTCCTCTCTAGGATTTCCTTCTAAAAATCCCTCTTTTTAAAAAAACCCACTTTCTAAAAACTCTTTCCTTAGAGTCCAAGTCAGACCCTAGAACCTACAATTAGGAAACCCTAATTTTCCTTTCCAAAAGCATGATTTCCAATCCCTTATTTTGGCCTCAAAACCTAGGTTTCCAAAACCTCTTGTTTTCTACATCAAAATTATATATATTTTCAAAACCTCTTTTCTACGTCAAAACTATAGTCTTCCAAATCTAGGGTTTCTAAAACTCCCCTTTCCCAAATCCATGCCAAATCCAATCTTCTCTTTAGGAAACCAAATCCAATCTCCCATTTAGGAAACTAGATCCTATCCTCCGTTTTTTGAAACAAAATCAAAACATCTCTTTTTAGAAACAAAATTCAATCCCTTGTTTTAGGAAATAGGAGTCTCAATCCTTCCAAACCCAAATCTTTCCTCATTCAACTCCTTCCTAATCTAGTACCTTCCTAAACCATAAGTTTCCCAAAACTTTCAAATCTTTCTATTCAATCCTTTTCTAATTTCGTCCCTTTCCAAATTTCAACTTTCCAAATTCAAAACTTCAAATCTTTCCAAATCTAAAGCTTCCTAAACTCAAAACTTTCTTACTTTCAAAACTTTCCAATTTCAAAACTTTCTTAAAACGGAAACTTCTCTAATTCATAATATTTCCTAAATTGAAACTTTCCTAAATTGAATTTTTCCTAAACCAAAACTTCCCTAAAATGGAACTTTCCTAATTCGAACCTTTCTTAATTTGAATCTTTCCTAAATCCAATCTTTCCTAATCTTTCAAGTCCAATATTTCCTAAACCTCGAATCCTTCCTAAATCCTATCTTCCTAAGTCTAGGTTTCCTAAATCTCAATCTTTCCAAAATAACTCCAAATCCCTCTTCCAATTTCTATCTTTCCAAATCAATTTCCTAATCCTTCAATTTCCAATCCTTTATTCTAAATTCAAATCAAATCCAAATTCTCATTCAATTTCTTTTTTCAATCAAACCTTCTATTTTCTATCGGACTCTTGTCTGAACTACGACTGACCTGATTCCTCCAAAAAGATACGTAGGCAACCCTCATGGGTGCGGTCACAACCTTTTTCAAGCTTCTATTTACACAACCTTTTTCAAGCTTCTATTTCCATAACTCTTTTTAAATCTCTTTCCAATGTCAAACTTTAATTCTTCTTTCCAAATCTATTTTCCAACTCTCTTTTCTTGCACTTGCATATCATGCATTATGTCTTTTAAAACATTCTTTTTCTAAAGTGAATAGGATTGAACATTTATTAGTTGAAGACTCTCATAGGTGAATCTACGATAAATAGACAGGTAGGTACCGCAAGGGCGAGGTAGGGTGATGGCTTAGTGCGTCTTCCCTACACGTAACCAACCTCCAAACCTAGGATCACTATTTTCGAAAGACCAAGATAGAGTTTATTTTCAAAAAGGGCTTAAATGTTTTCTAAAGGTTGCCAAACAACCTGTTTTCTTAAAAACCCTTTCTTGAGGTAGTATTTTCAAAATCGTTTTCAAAAACCCTAAGTGTAGTCTTCGGATTGTGTTTAGTTTTTAGGTGACCTAACTCACCTTAATCAAGTTAGGTGGCGACTCTAAATGTTTTTCAAAAGCTCTTTATTCAAACAAATTTTCAATTCAAACATAGTCGCACTCATTCTTCTAAGAGGATGAGTTCTAACGAGAGAGTACAATGTTTTTTCCTCTTATGTGTATATTCCTCGAGTGTGAAAAATCTGAGCGCGACACTGTTATGTTGTGAATTATCAGTCTTTTCAATGCTTTATAGATTTTTGTGCGTGAAGAGGGTTGCCCACATATTAGCGGTAGGTGGGTTTTGTACGCGGAAGTTGTTGTTTAAGCTTTTCTCAATCCGAGACTCTCAATCGTCTCTCTCTCATTCGCTTCTCATCGCTATCTGTTTCTTCTCCTCTTCTTTGCTCCGTAATCGTTCAAACCTCAACAACTCAAGGTGGGTTTCTTGCTACTTTATTTTTTATTTTCTGCAATATTAAATTTTTTTTCTCAGGCTTCGCGTTTCCGAAAGCAAAAAATATTAATTTGAAGTAGTTTGTTCAATTGTGTTTGATTACCGTGGTTTTCACTCCAGATAGCTCTCACGCTTTTCATTTTTTCCCAGATTTTTGGGTTTAGATTTTTGAAGATCTCGGTTCAATTTCCAGAGACCCAGTTGTGTCTCCCTCGCTTCTTCATCTCAACTGACCCATCTCTTTGTATGGTGTTTGGAAGCTCAAGATGTAATCTCTCTCTACAATTTTTCTTTAACATTTTATATATTGTTTCATACATACTGTCATGTTGATTTGAGAGAGTTTCTATAGTGTGCAATTTGGGTTGTGGTCTTTTGTTTCCAGTTCTAAAATGCTAGCCCTAACCGTTTAGGTCTCTTTCTCAGCTATGCTTCTCCAGGTTGGTAAAATATTATTTGCTCTTTAGCTATTGATGTTATACTTTTAAGCTGTTGTATCTGTACCTGAATATGTTTATTTTTCCTTTTGCTTTCAAATATTGATTTGTTTGGTAAATCTTGTTGAATAATTTTTGTTTATTTTTTTTTCTTTGTTTGTTTTTTATTTAATCTTTGCAGTTGAATATGAGAAATGAGTTTTATTTTCCTTTCTTATTTGTTTGTTTGTGTTTTATATTTGTTAAATTTATGGTATATTTTTGTTCCTTGTTCATAAACTTTTTCTTTGGAGCTAATTTGTTTTCTTTGCAAGGAGGTGGTCGGTGAAAAAATATAGAAATATTTGTTCAAAAACTTTACATCTAATCATCTTTCTTTTGTGGTTCTCCATTTTCTTGATGAAATAAATGATTATGTTAATTTCCTTTCAATTCATCTTTATATTCATAAAGCCAAATCAGTTTTAACCATTAGAATGAGGATTTTTTTAAAACAAAAATAGCTGGTTTTCTTCATTGAAATAAACAATATATTTGGTTCTGCTGCTTCAATTCAGTTTCAAGCATTTGAATAAGCAAAACATAATCCAAATTTTGGTGCCTGGTCAAATTTCATAATTTCCACAAAAAGGGCAGGATAGCTTAGTGTTGGTTCTATGTTTCATCATGTGTTTTTTACCAGTTCACTTTATGTTCGTGCTATAAGTTGTTAGATTTTTGTTATATGCAATTTGTTGTTAATTCATGTTCTATGTTGTTTGCTGTTAGTTGTTAGATTTTCGCTTTAAAGAATTTGCTTTTTAATTTTTGTTAGTTTCGTTTTAAAATTTTATACAATTTGTCTATTTGTGGTTTTAAATGAAATAATGAAAGGAGTTTGGCCCAATATTCAGGTTGGCAATGCGATGGCCTAGGGCGACCCATGCTGTGATGGTTGTGATATTGTAGACCACTAGCAATATCAGTGATGATGGAGGTTCTCCCTGTCCCTGTGCATCTTTGTTACTCTCTCCGTTTCTTTGTTTCTCTTGGTTGTTGCTTTGGTCAACTGGTGGTTTTGCAGTTTTGCGTTAGTCTCTCCGTTTCTCTTGGTTATTGCTTTCACCACTTGCTTTCTCTTGGTTAGATGCTATGAGATACATTTCTCACTTTGTATTTCTGTTATTGCTTCAGTTTCTTTGTCTCGCTTGGTTATTGCTTTCATTGCTTGGTGCTTTTCGAGTTTTGACTTTTCTTTTGTAGTTTTACTTTTGATTTGAAATAAAGCCTCTTGGTTTTCTTCCTCATTTTAGATCTCTCCACCTCTCTCTATATAATTATTTCTTTAAGATTACTTAATTTCGATCGTTATGTATGTAAATAGTTGTTTTGATATTATAAACAGCTGATATCTTGGTTTACTATGATTACTTTGTTAATCATTATAATTGTTGTGTTATGGTGCAGATTCTTATATTAGACAATTGTTGGTCAAAAGCATATACTAGATGTCCATTTAAATTTGTCGGCTACTTGCCAAGCAATACGACGAGCTTTCTAACCGAGAGGAGGAAAAAGTATGCACGCCTATAGGTTGGTTTCTACCAACTCACCTGAACAGGGAGACCACTTTGCTTGCCTAAAAAAGGGAGTCCACTACGAAGCCAATTTTTGAAGTCCCCAAAATTAAGTGAAGGTGTAAAAACTATCCGCAAAAGGTTATTCAGAACCTGTAGTGATCTTATGTGCAAAACATATAAACTTTTACCATGATTTTCTCTTTTTATTTCCTTTAGCGTATGACAAAAGCAAAGGCTTGTTGATGTAACTCTTCCCAGTTTTTATTTTTCCAGCATATGGGACTCTAATAGATGGTGTAGGCTAATCCCTTTGTAATTATTTTATTTCAGATGTGTTGCTATGAAACAACTTCTATATGCGACTTTGAGGTCAAAAAAGTGCAGATTTATTAAAGCTATACAAATGTGATCGAGAATAACTCTAGACTCTTTCTAAACCTGCAAATCCCCATCCTCAGAAATAGATTCTGATTTAACAGAAAGAGTAGAAATCTGAAAAGAATTTAATTTCTTTTCTAAAACAGAAACAAATTCATCTGTGGATTCCAGTTTAAATCCTTTAATATCTAAGGGAGGTTGTAAAGTCGCTTTAGCCTCCTTAGAAGGTTTAACTTCTTGAAGTTTCATTTGAGAAAGTTTTGTATGTAATTGATCTAACTTATGATCTAGATGCAATAATTGTTGACCTATTGTTTGTAAATATAAATTTGTGTAATTACTTTGTTTGAAAGCCTGATTTAGGTCTTTCATAGTGATAGACATTATTTCAACCAAAGATGGTTTAACATAAGCATTAACCTCTAGAACCTATGAGGTTGAAGAACTAGTAACTTTTAAAGGTTCTGTAGGAGGGAAAACAGAATGAATAACAGATCCAGAATCTGTCATCCATATTTTTTCTTCTAGCATATGTATAGAGTAATTGTCCACATAGGAGTGAAGAAACCATGGTACGAAATGTTCTATTTTTTTAGTATGACTCAAATATTCAAAATATTGATTTTTATAATTTTCTAATTCAATAGGACTGAAACTAGAAAAATACCAATCACAAAAAGTTTTATAATATGGTTAAAATAATTCCTTATTAAGGATTGCTCTAATTGGACTTCCTGGGCTTAAATCCATTATAAACGAAAATCCATCTTAGAGGCAGTAGGTATGTCTACTGTAGGTTTGGGAATTCCATGAGGAATTTGTTGATCAGAAATCCTAACAGACTCAATAGTTTCAGAGAGCCTAGAAGTAGAAGGTCTAGAAGTTTCTGGTAAAGAAATCTTATAGGGGGGTAGTGATCTAATAGAAGAAGATCTGGAAAGAAATCGTGATCTCGATTCTTGAGAAGAACCAGAAGTAAATCTTACCTCTATATCTCTTTCAGGAGTTTGTATAATTTGATCCACGTCTTCTTGGATCAAGGGAGCAGGTGTAACAGCTTGTTGAATCTGCCAAGTTTCTGGAAATTGGACTTCATCCCAAGTAATTTGCCGATTTGTAGCTATATTAGAGCTAAGAAGATTAGATTAAATTATGACAGTGCTGCCAGAAGGACTAAACCGCTTACAATTAGGAGCAAGTGTGTGAAGGGCTTTAAAATAAATTCTATAACTAAGACATAAGGGTTCAGATCCTGGTTTAAAGTTATAACCATGGAGTTTCGTATTTAAACTTATAGCATCTAGAAGATTAGCATCTGTAAGAGATAATTGTAAATTAGGATAAACATTAAAATAAACTGGGCCATGGGCCACACTGGATTGCATAATTCCCATGAAGGAAGATTTCCAATCAAGACATCTAGCATCTCAAAAAACTGCTAGGAAACTAGCTGGTAAACCACTTAAGGTAAGAGGTTTAAAGGCGACTTGTATAAGCCCTATATGTAAGAAATTATATTTATATTGATATCTTATGATATCCATAGAATTCAAAAGTTAGCTGCTTGTTCATCTGATTGCAGACTTATAGTTTGTTCGACTGTCTTAATAGTTTTTACACGTTTAAGGTCAAAAGTACCTATCCTATATATAGAAGAAGGTTGAATAGAGGGTATAACCCATTTATTGAGATCTTCAAGCTGATCTAGGTATTCATTTACCTCGGCAGCTTTAATCATCTTCTTAGAAGAAGATGCTTGATGGAAAGGGTTGAACATCACGAAGAGAGTATGCAATTCCTTGTATAAAATATAAATATACGAAAAATATGAAATACCATTAGTGTTTCCAAGCTACCATCCATTGATCAAACAAGCACAGTTGTCAATGACTTAAAGGCACATCCCAATACCAACCCATTGCGAGAGTATAAGACAAGGGATAACAAAACTAGGCGCGACTTGGGTACTGTACCACTTGTTTGAGCAATGGAGAAGGAGGAAAACAGTAACAATAATTCATATAAACCGTATATACATACTTTATATGCAAAATTACATACGACTATTTAAGCTAGCATGGCTCTGATACCAAATTACTACACAAAACTACTACACAAGTTAACAGGTTATAAATAACAACACAAGTACAGTCAACACAATACACAACAGTAAACACAATACAAGTATAAAAACAGAGTATATAAGAACTGTCAAGGAAAGACAAATTAAAACCTAACAAAGAGAATAACAGGAAATTATAGATTTTGAAATGAGAAATATATTAACAAGAGAGAGAGAATGGTGAATGGATGCCTTCAACAAGGGTGAAGGGTCCCTTTTATATACAAAAAGAAAATACTATTCCAAATTTCAAAAATTAATTACAAGTCCAGAGAGACAAAACCAACAACTTTTTACAAAAGTCAAAAATGCTTTAGTAAGCAATGACGCATCATAGAATGGGGGCCCCAGATGAGTTGGCGTCGAGTAGCCATTTGCGTCAAAGGCAAGATGCCTTTTTGTTGTGTGGCGCGACAGAATTCAAATGAAGATATATCTTCACATGGGACGACTACTTTTTGTCGTCCTTATCTTTATCTGACGAGGCTGATGAGCGAGGCTTTCTTGTCTTTTTCTTTGCCATGATGTCAAGCACGGCATCAAAAAGATCTTCAGTAGTTGGAATAGGATTCGAATCCTTCTCATATGGATCTTGGGATTCACCTGCTAGACAGGTGTGTTGAGATGATTGGGATTGCATCTCTTCATCTGAATCAGAGTCAGATTTGAATGTGGCTAGAAATTCTCGTTTTAATTGGCGGAGACATTCATTTATTAATTCTTTATCTTTCATAAGAGGATTTTGCATTTTTAATGCATTTTTCATGATGCCCAATTTGGATATAGAAGGATAAGATTGAGACCTTTGAAATTCAGATTCCTATTGATAATCCTTAACCACAGCAGCTATTTCTGCCACAGTTTTATCCATTTCTTTATCCATCTTATTCCACCATCCAACATGGAATTGTCTATAGAGACAAAGTAGATTATCCGAGTCTTTTTTGATAATAGGAGTCCAGGCCCAAATCCAGGGTAATCTAAATTTACAGAAAAAATGGAGAAGATTGGATCCATCCATATAATGAGCTGGGTTCATTTTATTAATTTGGGGCGAATACGCAGCCCAAAGGCCCAATTGTTCTTGGACAACATCAGGTAAAATAGTATGAAGAGGCCCAAATTTTTTCCACTAAATATAAAACCATTAGGGCCAGCCTTTTTTATAAATTTGTAGATTTATTTTAATCCACCAAGTATGTTTTCTTTTTGAATTTTCATAGAAAAAAGTCCAAGTAAAGGCTTGAACATAATCCTAATAATTACAAGTATGGCGATGGTCATGTAAAATAAATTATTTTTCGTTATGAGGAAGTAATCCCCATTCATGTGGAAATATAATTTTTTTGATATAACATTTTGAAAAATTGATAGGATCAGTTTTACTAGTCATATTAAAATAAAAATTTGTAAAATCACAGGAGTTTGTAATTTTCAAAATTTTTTGCATAGCCATACGAAATTTTTAGCTTCCAAAAGGATAAGTGAAAGTGTGAAAATATATTTCCATGAAATACTATGGATCATTTTCCCATTATTTATCAATAGGTTCCAAGTACAGAATATGATCTGTATATGGAAGTTGAACAACGAGTGTGGTGGTGATTCCACTATCTGAGTATATGATGCTTCAAGGTTAAAGATAACTCTTCCCAGTTTTTATTTTTCCAGCATATGGGACTCTAATAGATGGTGTAGGCTAATCCCTTTGTAATTATTTTATTTCAGATGTGTTGCTATGAAACAACTTTTATATGCGACTTTGAGGTAAAAAAAGTGCAGATTTATTAAAGCTATACAAATCTGATCAAGAATAACTCTAGACTCTTTCTAAACCTGCAAATCCCCATCTCTCAAGTATGGTTCTCTCTCTCTCTTTCTCTTTCTCTTTCTTTTATCTCTTCCTCTTTCTTTTATCTTGCCTTATTTCTCTTTTTTTTTTTTTTTTTTTTTTTTTGCATTCTTTGTATGTGTTATGGTTTTTATCTATAACCATCTTTTCCAATATGTAGAACCAGTTAAGGGTTATCTACCTTATTACTTCGTTGTTCATAATATTACCATTTTTGCAATATTGTGTTGCTAATTTTTCACTACAAAGTTGAGCAAGCGATAAGAAGTACGGTTTTTGTTCTTCATATATCGACTTTTGAATTTTCATGTTATTACTCTAGCTATGCACTTACTAAACGCCTGAAATTTTGTAATTAAAACCATAATCTGGATATGATAAAGGAAAAAATTTTCGATACACCTTTTAAACTACAAAATCTCTCTTCTCTATGCATACGTTGACACTTAACCACGTCAATATAAAAAATGGACTTTGACTACTTTTACAGATGTAATGAAGTTCAGCAAACTTTTAACTTATAATACTATTATTTATAATCCCTTTTCTTTTTCCTATTTAACGCAACACTCAATTACTCAGTATGAAGTCATTCATTTTAACTGTTTTAGTCTGTTTTGTCCATATGGCTTTAGTTGTTCATTGAATAATTAGACATTGATAAGATTCATCAAAAACTTTTTTGACATTAAACATACACGCTGTAGTGAATTCCTAACCCTGTTAGCTCATAAAAATATTTGAGAGTTCATTTAGATGTTAAGTTTCTTTATTCTTTACCATATCAGATCAAATATGTGTCTTTTTAAAAATATTTATTATTTAATATGTATTTAATTTTCATGAAATACCCTTTATTTTTCCTTTGACTTTGGAACGACAACTGAAAAGTCATCTTGTAAATCTATTGCTGGCCATCTTTTTTGGTTGAGCTATAAGATCGTAGGCTAATCATGTGAAACCCTAACTTTCATGATTGTGGTTTTTCTATGGATCTATGGTTCACCCGTTTGTAAGGTTGTATCTATGATGCATAAAACATACATTGCATATGGAATATTGTGATAATGATATATTTCACATACATTTAGTGTCACATTGAATTAGCTTTTCTTTAAGATATTGGAATTGGTTGGTTAAGTGTTGGGTCTTCTATTCAATTCTGTTAGTTACTAACTCTCGTGTGTTCATTCTTTGAAAATGAGAAAAGGTTTGAACTTTGCGGTTGGCCCACTTAATTTTGGCGATATCATGTTCTTGTTTTTATTTTGATTGAGGTTTAAATAATTCTATAATGTCATATTTGCATTTGGCGGGGGAGGGATTGTTCCTTAATAATGTGAGATTTTCTTCAATTTTAAACAAAAATAATCTCCCCGAATAGAGAACAATTATAGAAAAAAAGACAGCTAAAAACAGTAGTATTTACTTTCAATCATCTAATTGTCTATCTAAAATCAACTAATGTTTTTGTAACAATTGCTATGCTCTAAGCAATTTCTACTTGAAGAGTTTTGAGTATTGATTTCTTTTTTGAAAATAATTTGTTGGTTTATTCAAAACTACCACTTACGCTCTTAAATCTGCATAGTTAGATTCGTCTTGTATAGAACAAGTATAGAACAAAAAGTATTTGTCATGTAGCATTCTCTTCTTTTCTAGCTACACTGGTTACTAGAGCTAATTTGTCTTGTTTCTTTCTTTTGCAGAAATGCAAGGGTTGGACAAATCATTTGGCTTCTTGTGAAAATGAAAGGCCTTTGGTGTGTGGTTGGTTTCATGATTGATTCACGAGGGGAAATAATGTTAAAGCTATTCTGTTTCCAATGCAATTCTTCCTCAAATGGAGTTGAAAGCTATTGAGCTAAGGTTGTTTTAGGCTATCACTTCAAGCTCTAGATATCAATATACAGCAAATTGATGACTGAACTAATTTACATAGCAAAGGTTAATAAAGTTTCAAGTTGTGTGGACTGTCGTGGTAATGTTGCTTGTTAAAAGTATGTTAAAGAAATCCATCTTTCTTGACTAGAAGTTGCATTAATTTTCTGTAACTGTTAAAAGAGTTGTGGATGTCTTTCAAGAAAGTAGTTTTTTTATGGTCCCAATCAAAGCTCAAAGGGTAATAGCAAATAGATTCTCTGTTTGTGGTAAGAGAAAACCAAGAAACAATAGATATTCCTCCTTTCATATATTCATGCATCCACTTCTTTATATAATTCTAGGTAGCAATAGAAAAATAACAAAAGCAACATCCCACATAAATAAACAACTGAATTGAAAATAACGCAACAACGGCACCAATATTCGGCCATGCACTCCATATTCCGCTCCCATAACGTCTGGTGTATCCACGTCTTCATGCATATTCGGAATTATTCATGCAACCCATTCATTTAACCCACATCTTCATGCAATCCAGGTCTTCCATAATACCTGGGATTCTTCGCAGCTTCTCTCCTGGTCCTTTGTGGCCCATCATCACCCCTCCCATTAAATGGACGCTTGTTTGCAAGGTCCATCGTCAGAAACTGTTCTTGCAAGGTTGTCGTGTTCTCCCATGTGGCTTCCTCGGAAGGCAGTCGGCGCCACCGTACGAGGCTCTCTTTGATAAACTTCCTCCCTTGCTGCACCCAACAAGTATCGATGATCTTTGCTAGTTCTAGCACAATTGCGCCCTCCTCTATGACAGGCAGAAGCTCCGCCGTAACGTTCGCCCATTCGCCGATATAATGCTTTAGCAGCGAAACATGGAACACCAGGCACAATCGGAAATGGCTCGAAGAACTTGCTAGCGAGTTTTTTATGTGCCCTCCTAAAGGCTGTACTTTGATGGTACAGTTGAAGCTTTAGTAACACCAAATCGCCACCGCAAATTCCACATCTCGCCGCTTGCGATCCGCCATTTGTTTCATACGATTAATAGCCACCTTCAAGTTACTCTTCAGTTGGCTCAAAAGCTCATCTCGGTGGAGTAAGCTTCGGTCGACGTCATTGACAGGCGAGAGCCCCGCGGTGTAGAATGGAATGGCGGGTGGTAATCGACCATAGAGAGCTTGAAATGGGGTCATCCCGGTTAAGCTATGGTGGGCAGTGTTATACTAGTATTCCGCCTAAGGAAGAAACTCCAGCCATTTTTGGGGCCATTGATGAACGAAGCTCCAAAGATATTCTTCAAGACAGCGGCTGACCACTTCGAACTGGCCATCGATTTGTGGGTGGTAGGTGGAGCTCATTTTTGGCGTAGTGCTGGACATGGTGAAGAATTCTTGCCAGAATTTGCTAATGAAGATGGGTCGCAGTCACTAAGGATAGATCTGGGCATATCGTGTAACTTGACAACCCCTCCACAAATTTTTTGGCTACAACTTTGGCAGTAAAAGGATGGGTTAAAGCCATAAAATGAGCGTACTTAGTTTGTCAACAACTACTAGGATAGAATCCCGACCATGGGATGTTGGCAATCCTTCGATGAAGTCCATTGTAATGTCATCCCATACTTGACATGGGATTGGCAAAGGTTGAAGGAGACCAGCTAGGGCGAGGGTTTGCGACTTGGTCCTTTGGCAGACTTCACATGCAACCACAAATTTTTGGATATCCTTGTACATAGCTGGCTAATAAAACTATTGGGCTATATGTTTATAGGGCCGCAATACCCCGGAGTGGCCTGTGACCTTGCTTACATGGAATTCCCTTAGTAACTTGTGACGCAACTCCTGAACCTTTGGCACCACAATTCTGGTCTTATAGAAAACTAGGCCATTATGCAACTTATATTGGCTTTCGGGCTTAGTAGCAGCTTCATGGCCCACTTATTTGAGGTAAGCATCCTCTTTTGAAGCTTCTCGAATCTCTTCCCATAAGTGAACCTGTGGAATGAACACATGATAAAGAGTTGGGCTATTCGGTTTTCGTGAAAGAGCATCGGCGGCTGAATTCTCTCGACCCGGCTTATAAACGATCTCGTAGTCATAGCCCAATAACTTGGCAACCCATTTTTGCTGCTCCGGGGTAGCCACCCGTTGCTCCAAAAAGTATTTAAGACTCCGTTGGTCCGTCTGAATGGTGAATTTTGTACCCAAGAGGTATGGTTGCCATGTACGAATGGCTTCCACTATGGCGAGCATTTCTTTGGCATAAATGGACCAGGCCTTCTTTGAAACTCCCAAGGCCCGACTCATAAATGCGATGGGCTTCCCTTGCTGAGAAAGAACTGCACCGATCCCATGCCCTGATGCATTGGTTTCAATGATAAAGGGCCCCTGAAAATTAGGCATTGCAAGTGTAGGGGTGGTGGTCATAGCCTCCTTTAGTGCGAGGAAGGCAACTTCCACTTCATCATTCCACCCGAACTGTCCTTTCTTCATAAGATTGGTGAGAGGCCAAGGAATCACTCCATAATTTTGCACAAACTTCCAATAATATCCCGTGAGCCCTAAGAAACCTCGCAACTCAGAAACATTAGTGGGTCGAGGCCATATTACCATGGCTGCAATTTTCCCTTTGTCTACCTTAACTCCTTGGTATGTTACAATATGCCCCAAATATTCCAGTTCTCGTTGCCCAAAAGCACATTTTTTTGCATTAATAAAGAATTGATGCTGCCTTAGAATTTCCAAGGCTTTTCCCACATGTGCTAGATGTGCCTCCCAAGTGGGGCTATAAATAAGTATGTCATAAAAAAAAACCAATATATATTTCCGGAGATAAGGGCCGAAAATAGAGTTCATGATAGCTTGGAATGTGGATGGGGCATTACATAACCCGAAAGGCATAACTAGGTATTCATAATGGCCATTATGTGTCCGAAAAGCAGTTTTAGGAACATCGGGGAGGTGAACCCTTACCTGATGAAAACCCACTCTAAGGTCTAATTTAGTGAAGTAGGCGGCTCCATGCAATTCATCAAGCATGTCTTCCACCATGGGGATTGGGAAGCGATCTTTGATGGTAACTGTGTTTAAGGCACGATAATCCATACAAAATCGCCAGCTACCATCTTTTTTCCTTACTAATAGCACTGGTGATGAAAATGGGCTGGTACTTGGCCTTATGATCCCTTGCTTGAGCATCTTTTGCACTTGTTTCTCAATTTTGGCCTTTTGAAAGTATGCATATCAATAGGGTCGAACGTTGATTGGCTCGGTTCCCTCCTTAAGGTTGATGCAATGGTCCACCTCTCTCACCGACGGTAACTTGGTGGGTGCCTCAACAAGATCTTGAAACTCCCCCAGTAACTTTTGCATGTCGGGCAGCATGATCTCCTACATATCATCAGCCTCGACTAATAGGCACACCGCAAAAAGGGAATGACCTTGGTGTAATTCCTTGGATATTTCTTTAGGTGAGGCTGTCCGAATTTCCTGGTGGTCCGCCCTTTGTAACTTTCTAGTAGTATTTTCCCATGGAAACTCCATTGTCAGATCCCTCCAATTACACACTATGGATCCAAGCATCTCCAACCATTGCACCCTAAGGACCACATCTAGACTAGTGAGTGGAAGGCCATAGAAGGTAAGCTAGAAGGGAATTCCTTGGAGGTTTACGAGCACCTTCTCGAACCTGCCTTGGCAACTTAGTCTTTCTCCATTGGCCACCCATACCGTGAAGGACTCTGTGGGCACTACCGATAGTGGGAGTATTCGAACTACCCATTCATTGATGAAATTATGCGTGGACCCACTATCGATTAGTACCACCACCTCCAATGAACCAATCTTGGCCGCAACGCACATGGTTCTTGGGGATGCCCAACCGGACAGTGCATGTAATGAGATCTCTGGCTCCGTTGGGTTCTCTGGTTCATCTCCTCCCAATTGCTCGTCAGTAACTTCTTCGCAAGTGACTGCATTTTCTCTAATGGGTGCTTCTAGGAACAAGAGATACGGATCACGGCATTTATGGCCTGCGGTGAATCACTTGTTGCAGTTGAAACACAAGCCTTGTGCTCTCCTCCTTTGCATCGCCTCCCACGACAATCTTCGAATCGGGGCAGCAGTTGCGGTGGTTGTTGTTGGAGTTACTAGGGTCATCGATAGAAGTGTCGGGGTGGCTTTCACAGGAGTTGCTGGGAAGAACCGTCGTTTATGTGAGAGCTGGTCATCTTTCATCCGTGCCAAACTTATGGCGTCCTTCGGCATTTGTGGTTTAAACATTCTGTTGCCAGCTGCAATTTCTGCCTTGAGTCCACCCATAAAAGTTTCGATCATTGCCTTTGGAGTCCACCCCTTTACTCGGTTGCCCAAGTGTTCAAACTCATGCTGATATTCACGTAAACAGCTAGTCTGCCGGATTCTCAAAAGAGCCTCATCAAAATCTTCGCACTTGGAAGGCCCAAAGCGAGCCCAGAGTTCATCTTCAAAATTCTCCCATGAGAGAACGCGTTCTTCCTCTCGAAATGTTCTGCGGATCCACTGCCACCACTGGTTGGCTTCTCCTTCTAAGTGGTAGGATGTCAAGGGCACTTTTTGGGCTTCGACGGTACCTTGATATTCAAAAAACTGATTCACACGGGTGAACCATTCCGTCGGATCATCTCCCGAAAACCGTGAAAATTCGAGTTTGGGTGTTTTGGATGAAAAGGGCTGTCGCACTCCATGATCTTCTTCTCTGAAGTGGTCTTGGTTGCCCTCAAGTTAAGGACTCCCAGTTGATGAACAAACCATCTGAGAGGCGGTGGAGTGTTTCTTCCAGGTGGTGGAACTTGTCCGTCATGCCGAGCTGCATCTGGAGATATATGTCTAGTAGACAGTGCAACAACCCATACAATTCTTCGAGAGAAAAAATATTTTGTCAGCTTAACTTTAGCTGAAAATAATGTTAAGACAATATCTGACACTACAAAATTAATTGAAGGTTCTGAAAGAGCCAATATATCATTGCCAAAAGAAACAAAACTCTATATTGATGATACTATGTATTCAACTAGAGCTACAAATGTGGTCCTTTATTTTAAAATAAGTTAGAAAAAATAAAAATAAAAATGTGGTCCTTTATTTCAAAATAAGTTAGAAAAGATAAAAATTAATAATACTTTGACTCTCTCAACTATGATTTAGTATTAATTTACCTGCTAAATTAAAAGTCATCGCATTTTATCCCTAAATTATAAGACTTTAAGTTCGTATTAACGCATTGATAAAAAAAATAACAAATTGAACATTTCTGATCGGATACAATATAAAAAAATTTTGACCTTGGTTAATAAATACGTAATTTCAAAAATCTTCTTGATATTATCAAAGTTAACAATTGGTGATTCACAAAAGCATAATTTTATGGATTATTATTCTAATCATTTTATTAGGCATTTGATATGATTTATAACATTTCATAACCATGAAATTATTTTTTTCTTCTTTACTTTAGAGATTAGTACAAAACATTGACCAAAAAAATTTTAAATTTTAAATTTTATGATAGTAAAAATGTAACTATTTTTAGTTGAATGGGTGTAAGTAATTTTAAATTATAGTTTAGAAGGTTAAAATGTAATTGATTTTTAATTTACTTATTTATTTTGAAAAATTGGACTACATTTACTTCCTTTTAAAAATAAAAGAGCTTAAATAGAACAAATCAAAGTTCAGTGTTGATATTGAAATCTGATGTAAAGTTGGAGGGATTAAATTATTGTTTATCCTTAAATTTAAGCGTCCTTTTGGAGTTTATTTCAAGTTTTTTTTTTTTTTTTTTTTGTGGCTTATAGGGTTTGGAATTCGACTTCTAAGATTCTATAAACCAAAAAAGCAAAATAAAAAAAAGTTCAAAAAAATGCTGCACGAATCGGGCCTTAAGGAGATTCCAGCCTGTTTGGTTGTCCCCCAAAATTGAGAATTTGTCAGTTTTGAGTTGGCTCATTTATGGATTAGACAATTCATGCATTTGGTTATGAAAATGAAACAACTTAAAAACCTACAAAATTCGGTTTATTTTTAATCTTTCTTTTGAAACATATATTTTACCTAATTCAAAATTGGAAGATTGCTAAACTATTTTGTTATATGGCTTTGTAAATCTTGAATTAACCTATTAAAAATTGGCAAACTTTGAATTAGCTATTTCAAAAATCAAAAAATTTCATACACGCCACCAAACGGACCTGTTTTGTTTTATTTTTGTTTTATGAGTGCTTGTGTATTAATCTTATGTCACGGGTTGGCATGGATTAAACACCTAGTCTCAAATGGTTTGAAATGACCCAGCTTTTGCCAATTCAGTTCAATCTCTGACTCTGAAAGAAAGGTAGATCTCCAATTCAAAGGATTCATTTGAATTGTGACTTTTAAGCACAATACTTCAAATGATCACTTTTATTATGGATTCAGCTAATCGGGTGTCCGTACCAGTTTGCGCGCACCTCGACAAATCTCAGAATTTGTGTAGTCCTCCCAACTAAGGACTCATTTGTCACAAATTAAATTATTCTATTTTAATTCAAAAGTTATGACTTTGCAAATGAGCTGAATTCAAAATTTATGTAGCTGTTGAATTAAACATATTTCGGATCCCTTGACCTTAGATTGGCCAATTGTACTGTTTAAACAAATACAAATATTAAATTCCAATAAAAAAATTGTAAAGTTATATATTTTTTACTTTGTTCATTTGTGTTTAACCACATCTAAGTATCAAATGTGCAAATTATCAATTCTAAAGATCCAATTTACATTTTATGGACAACCAAACACCCCTGTATGTTAACTAGTAATATGTTCAAAAAGACAATATAGGTGATATGATTTAAGTTATTTTGTAAAACAAAATTTTAATTAATTAATAATAAAATGACAATATCTACGAATTATTGTTTGCATGATAGAATTAATGTTGAGAATTAAGATATATTTTTAAGAGTTAAGAATACGAGATCTATACTTCTCGGTACTTTATTCTAAAATGTTTTTAGTCGTAATCCGGATACTTACACGAGCACGTACTATTTGTGCTTTTCGAAAAATAGATATTTACAAGTCAGTTGTGTAGGGACACTAAAGTAAATATGCAGGTGCTTGCTTGTTAGAGAATAATTAAGTTTACTTATCAATATGACCAAGTTTTATTCACAAATGTCTATACCAAAGTTTTATTTGCCTGTCAAATAGAAACTACATAGTTAGCCTGTCAAATAAAAGTACATAGTTACGGTTGTGTATGTAATATATATATTTAGACCTAAAACGGCATGATTGTCTTGTGTGTTAAGGTGCTATACTTTGACAATACAGTATGTTCATATGTTTTGACCATAAAATTAATTGATTAGGCTTAGTGAGCCATGTAATTCTTCAACATGTAATCAATCTATCATTCTCAGTAATAAAATAAAATAAAATAAAAAATGTCCCATATGATCTTTTAATTAAGCTGTAACTCACCTAATTAAGACTTTGGCCAAGCTAGCGAGGGTGACAATTAGAAAGGAGTTTCTAATTTTTGCCATTATGAGTTTATGTCATTTAGACCGGCACGTAAGATTTATTTGAGAATTTGATTGATTTTTATGTCCTGTCGACACATTATATATGGAAGAATTGAATTTTACTATAATTGTTAACTGACAAGTTCAGTTCGTATATTCATAATATGTAGGATGATCATGATATGCTGCTAGATATCACTTATGATCATAAAATACCTAAGGATTGAATTTGAAAAATTGAAAAGAGTTTTAATTATTCTACAATCAAATAAGCATAAACCTATAAAGTTGCACACAGTATGGATAATGTGGAATTTAAAAGAATAAACAAACTTAATCCTAATTTTACACTTGACTCCAAATCACATGGGGTTATGTGTTTGCTGTTTTATTCTAGCGAGTATTTGATTTTCGCTTAAACTCCAAAAGGGTGAAGTATAATGTAATTAATCTTTTAAAATGTCTACTACATAATTGTGTTGTTTTATTTGTTTATTCCTTTTTTTTTTTTTTTTTTTTGCGCTTTGACATGTCCAATGTAGTTGACAAACTTAAGAATAAAGTATACTTTCCAAGATGTTATTTCCATATGGTCGGTTGTACTATATTAATTCTGACTGTCAACGACATATAGAAATGATGACAATTGAGTTAAATAAAAAATAATATTTTATTATGTAGTTTGCAAGTTTGCATTGCAAGGAGGGCCTCAATGACTTACATGAGACGACTAAATTAAGTTGCACACATCAAATTAAAGGCAAATGGGAAGTGGAATCGCTGTGTCATAATTTATAGCTGAATATGGGCCATTCATTACATGATGTTGGGGGGATGGGGGGGATTGTGGAATGGAATGGCCAGAGCGTAAAGACGAAGTTCAACTCATCGCAATTCAATTTGCATTCATGGGGATGGATGTTGAAATGAACCTATTTTTAAAAAGTTCGATGGGTCTTGCCAAGGAAACTCTGCTAGCCTTAGTGCAGTTAGATGCTTTTGTGTAGTTGCTCTGTTTTTGTATTTCTTTTCCAAAAAAAAGAAAAGAAAAATGTATTTTTTAATTTACAACTGCATTTGAAGACATGAACCAGTTAAACCGTTCCTTCCTCCTATGGAATACACACACACACACACACACACAAAATATATCGGAAAATGGCGTGCAAAACCAAGAGTCAAAACCGATGGCCAGTTGTGAAGAAGTGACACAATCCATCCATATAATGAATAGGAGATCCAGATTGTAGGAAAGCGTCCAGACATGTATGTCTTAAGAAAGAAATCCAAAGCTAGTCTGCTTACGACTGGACTTTACCAATCTACTTATATTAATTAAGGAGAGACCGCCGGAGCCGCATGACTAACACTTTGGAGAAGCTTCCCAAGTTGATGTATTATATATAACACATGACTTCGTAGATTTATGGTATTTTTTTTTATCTTCCAGTCTTTCCAAAAATTGACACTTAATTATCCATCCAATGCTTCTAGATTCCATTTAATTAGACTAATTATTCCAATCCTCTGCTAAATGCAAAATAATCTAGGAGATGTCCACGATGCAGCCTCCATTCTGAAGGGGCCGCTACACCTGGGCACCATCAGCAGCAATTAGAATCAGGCAATGGTCAGAATGCGTGCAAGGTAGATAGATGACGGACCCACGGCAAAATCCGTGAACATCTCTTTCCAAGCCTAAATACATAAAAAGCACGATACAAACCGCTCCTGAATGGTGTCTTGTCGACTTAACCCACGTACCTTTTGGGCCTGCAAATTCATCCCAAAATCAACAATATTACAGCTGTTTAATTAAGCAGTCCACAAATTTCATCTCTCTAGCCACCATCCAAGGGGGGTAACTTTGGAAATAGCAAGACCCACTAGGTATTCCCACAATTCCTCCCACGAAATCAGATTGCTGTAAATAGTCAACTAAACTAAACGAAACAAAGAACACTCCTGTTCTAGACCAACTCAGGGCAGCATGACAAGGACAGCAATATTGATATCAATTTACTATTTAAAGCTGGTATGAAGCAAACTTTGATTCCATCCTACAAAGCAATGAGTTACAATTTAAATTTCAAATGTAAATTGAGTAAAAGCTCCTGTTCTAGACAAGCCAACAGCAGCAAGTTATTCTCGTTGTCTCTGAGTTGATAAAAATGTTCCTTCTTTGAACACCCAACCTAGAGACAACCTCGAAAACGATCTCTTAAATGTAAATACGGCAGCTGGAAGAACTTTCAACATAACTTTCTTGTTTAAATGCAGAACCTGCAAGTCCACAGTTATACGGAACAAAACCAAAGTTACTTATCAGAAGAAAAGGAAAAGCAACAAATTAAAAATTAAAAAAAAAATAAAAGTAAAAACTGAAGCTGCATCTCAAGTTCACAATACAGAAGTGTGTTGCCAAAAAATACTAATACCCTAATGATTTACATTTTAGAATGCATATTCCAAAGCCTTGTACACTTCCGTTCCAAGCTATTCCAAATTTTTTTCCTATTTATTTCCTTAATGCTATGTTTGGGTCTTTCATTTTAGAACACTCCTGTTATAGGATTTTCCTCTTACTATAAATTTCATTGTTGTCGGTATTGACATGTAGAATGGGACTCTATCTTTATTCTCGTCCGATTAATCAGTTCGTCAAAAGATCTATCAGACTATGGAGTAAATGATTTGATCAATGCATATTCAATTCTTTATTCAATGTGAAATCGATTCAAACAAAAAAAATGAATTATTTGACATACACCTATTCATTTTCTTCTTATTTACCTAACCCAACAATATAAAAGAAAAAAAATTAGTTTCTTTCCTTTCCTTTCCTTTCATTAATTGAAGAACCAAAGATAACTTAAAGGTTTCCTTAGGAAGAAAATAAATCAAACATGATAAATTAAAATCTAGAAAGAGTCAAAATTTAACAAACCGAAATGTAAATAAACAAATAAAAGAAAGGACCATAATACTCCTAGAAATGTGTTTTTACATAACTAATTTGAAAAAAAATAGTATATATTTTATTAGATATCTTATGGTCAAAAGAAATTGCTCTAGTAGTACCTTAAATTCTAATAGTATAATCTATATTTCTTCCCTTATCGTACCACATTTCAGAGCATATGTCTTACCACGTTCTTCCCCTTACTGTTACAGTTTCTGTTCTCCTTCCACATACGAAACGTTCAATGTTCCAAGTAACATAGATTCAGACTAATGTAACAACTAGTTTGGCAGGCAAATGAGGCCAAAGGAAAGAAAAACTAATCAATTCGACATTCCATTTTTTGGTTCAACCTCATTTGAAATGAGGATAAGCTATGAGATACAAGAAAACAATTTGTCTCATGCCCAAAGAAATTCAAACTTCAAAAGAGAAGATATTGAGAGAAACTAATTGGGATACAGATGCAAGTACTTCAAAAAGGTTGAGGCTTTTTCCTTCCTGATGTGGAAAACGAATCCTCCTCTTCTCCGTACTCTATTTTCTCCTCTTCTCCTTCTAGTTTGGAGTAAGAAGGATAACCATTGGACACCACAATATGCAAATGGAACAGTATCAATAAGTACCAGTAGGAGGAGAGACAGTATGACAAGGAGCTAATGATTACCAGATCAGCTGCCCCCCTTCTGTTTAAGAGTGATCTTGTCCCCCAAGCTGAGAGCGATCCCCTGGGTCTTGCTCCTTATCCTGATGTACCCACTAAGCTTTCCATCAGCTTGTTTCTCAATGCTAATATTTATCAAAGCATCCTCCCCAAACACGCTCTTTGCATACAAGTTAGCAGCCAAGAAGCCACACTCACCATCCAGCGCCGACCTGCAACAAAATGGGCCAACCAGAACATAAAAGGATCGGTTACCCAGTGCAGCACAAAGTTATGAATTACGAGAAAGGAACACCATTAAGGATACAAGTTTGTTATTTCTTTTTAAATAGGTCCTTTACTCAATCTGGCAAAATACTCAAAAAAGATGCTTCAAAAGCCTTTAACCTACCAAAAGCCCATCAGCCCCAGGTTCTACATGAGCTAAAGATAATGAAAGAATAAAAACTTCTAGTAGTTCCCAAGTGAGATCTAATCATCCACTCGGGCATATACCTCTGTATTTTTTCATCCTTTCCTCTGGTCCAATAGTTAAAGGCTACACAACCAGAGAAAGAGAGGGGGGACCTTTACCATGACCCACCAACAAAGGTGAAACCAGGAGTCTTATACGATTACCAAGAACGACTACCAAGAGAGTTTACCAAGTTAGCTGCACGCTCTACATCCAGGTATCACCCACCCGTCTCCTTCTAACTACATATATTTGGATAACTGACATAGCACATCACATCATCTCGAGAACATCAAAATAATCCCATCCCGTAAAATTGGTAGTTTTGCCAAAAGAGCAGTAGCTTTATTCACATAACAAATTTGTACCAAGAAGAAGAAAACAGAAGAAAGTATGCAGATAAAATAAAACAATAACGGGAAAAAGTAATTCCCCTGTTTCCAGATATCTTTTCACAGAAAAGCAAAGGATTGTTTCAACAAAACTTGTACTACTTCATAGTGGAAGATATGAGGAAATACTAATCTTGCAACCTCTGAGATGAACCCTTCTGGCCTCTTCCACAACTCAGGCAGATCTTTTTCAAGGAACCAAATCAACTGTGATGGACATCCAAGTTGTACAGTATCCGTTCATGATCAGTAAAACTTTGCAGGGCGAAAAAGCTTGCAAAGGAACTGAGGCTATTCTACTTGCCAAATTTCAATTTCCCCCTGCTGATGGCCCATATCATTTTTTACCTCCATGCATGCCCTAATAAATTATTTGGCCTTTTCATAGAGAACTTCATGCTACTATAAAGTTTTAATCTGTAATGTACTCCGCTATTTAAATCTTGGAATACATGATTTGATCAATTACAAATACAGTATCACCTCCTTGACAGAAATTTCAGGTTGCTGGTTTTCAGCCCACATGACATGAATGTAAATAAACCATAAGGCCACGACTGGAAGCTACCAAAGGATCAAACAATTGAACTTGAATATCTAATTTTAAAAGTTCCAGGTTGGGATTTTTGTTGACCTTGATGATGATCATCCTAGTTTTACTTACAAAAAGGAGAACAATTATCTTAGCTTTACATTGTGAAGGTTAACCTTTCTGTAAATATTTTACCCACAGGTTATTTGATCAAATCTGATTTACCTACATTGACATGTATTAAGGAGAGGCTACCTCATCCAACGGAGGTGTTTACACCAACTGACCTATTACTCTTTTTTTAACAGAACTTTTCTAATTGGTCTTAGACAGAAAAAAATGCTAATTTTAGCTCCACAGCATGTTCACTAAGCTTACAGCTAAAACAAAATGCCATGACAAGAATGTACCAAAGAATTGAACCAGTGAACTTAGACACACCATTAGTGGACTCCAAGTGGGATTTTATTAATCTCAATGATCATATTAGTTTTTCATTCACAATCCAAAGGCTATCATCTATCACTATTTTACTAAGAAAATTAGATAATCTATACCATTGTGTATAAAGAGTCACCCTTCAGGCTCCAACAATAGGGGTGTTATAGACCAATTCTCCTTTCCTTTTCAATAAAAAATACTTTATTGCAAAGAAATATAAATATGAGAAACATTATCACAATCCCTTGGCCTTCAAACAAAAGCAACCAGTCACTTTATAATACACGGTAATAGTGGCAACACCATTATCAGCTTTGAGAGCTATGCTCATAGAAGGTGTGGTCTTCTCCAATTTATCATAAGAAAATTATTTCTAGAAAAAACTTTATCCAAAAGTTATAGAGAAAAAACTTACTGTGCAGTGAGGCACTTCATGTTGGTTGATTTGATAATGTGGTCAAGGAATTGTTTCTCATCTTGAATTACAGTGTTAACAGCAACCTGCAATGCAATAGATTAGACTGAACTTAGATCAAGTCATCAACCAAACAACAGCCAAATGATAATTTGAGGCCACTAATGCGAACAAACACCTCAGCTTTAAGGGAAATAAGGGCAACTTAAATTAAACAGTATAAAAAAAGAAATCAAAGGAGAGAGCCACTGCAATGCAACTCAAGCCCCTAAAGAGAGCACAAATATACTGCTGTCGAATGGAGAAAAAGAAGTTTGGAAATGTCTCCAATGGAGTTTCTATTTGTCATGTCTGTCAGCAATGGCCTCAATTCACAATTAAGCCAGAGAAATTACAGATAAGATAAATATCCAAAGTCATGGTCATCAAAAGTCCAATCAGTTAACTCCGGCATCTAATTAATCCAAATTTTTTCTATTTTTTTAAAAATTGGTGATGATAATAAAAACAAAGTACTGAAAACAATGTTGCAACCCTAATACCATACTAGAAACGAAAAAAGTGCCATACAGGACTACAATGCCTAATAATCTAATAAAGCCATATGAGTTGCTGTCAACAGCCGTATTCCCACTAAAACAAGTAAAGATACAAATACTCCTGGAAAGGTTCAACTGCATCATGAAATCGGGTTTTATCCGAACCTAACAGCACAAACTTAAAAACCTCATTTCCATAATTAATTGCGTTAACTACCATTTTTCCTCTATAGTTCAGCCTTAATGTTTAGGAAATCTAGGCTTTCATGCATCACTTGCTCTCTTTAGGATGTTTTTTCTTTGTGGATGTTTGATTCGAGAATCCCATCATCAATGTTACTTATTTTTCATGAATCTTATCCAACTTTAAAAGGTAAGTGTAAGAAGTAAATCTAATACTGGTATTTAAGTAATGGATATCATTTTCTTTTCATATCTTATCTACTTTAATGACTATAAATGCCTAAGAAGGTGTCATGCCCGTGTCAAACACCGACACTCATACATCCCCTGACACATATTATCTAGGCGTCCAAATGTGTCTAATTATTTTTAAATTTTTTAAAAACTTGAAATGTTTTGGACACTTAGGGACACACATTTCCATCGCTTAAACATATATCAAACACGTTACAAGTTTGAAAAGTTTCATGTTGCGTTTAAGGTATGGAATAGATGTTTTTACTTTTAATTAGAGTTATATTTCAATTTTTTTTCATGATCTTGAAGTAGAATATTCATATATATATATAGAAAACATATTTTTGACATGTCCCATCCATGTAGTGCCTTGCATTTATGCAAATCGTCAGGGTTGTGTCACATGTTTGTGTCCTTGCTTCTTAGAGAAATGCAACAGAAGTGAAGAAAAATTTTGCAAGTCTAATGAAATAAATTGAGATATACGATAGAAATTTCATGATTTAAAAAAATGCAAACTTAGATCCTACCAACAAGTACTTAATATTCAGCCTCTATATGAAAAGAAATCAGTTTAGTAATAAAAAATATTAACCCAACCAACCAAATTATGTGAGAAGAAATGAAAAAATCAAGTCTCCTATAGTCCTGTCATTGTTCTATTCAACTCTGGGCTCTATTGATGTTCTTTCTGGATTTAATAATCATATCATTTGATGTCTTTTCATACTAAAAATTGGACAGTTTAGACTAGAACTATGCTTATGAAAGATTTACCTTTGTTAAATATAAAAAGAAAAAGTTTAAATTGGCTAAAGCATGAATTTTTTAATTCATGTTCCAACTGTAGGTTGTTGAAAGCCATCACAGCCTGTTACTGGCTGTAACATCTAATACACAATAATAATTGGTTGTAATAGCTTCTGCAAATGTGATACAGCACCCCACTACAACTGCAATCCATAACAGGATCAGAACCCTTCGAAATGGTTACATAAGATCGTTAAGTAACCTTTGTAGCTGATTTCTGAAACCATGAACTTGGCTGAATTCCCTAGCCATGGGCCTTAGTAGCCAAGACCACTTCATTAGCAGGGATCTCCCATTCCATCTAGGTGTTGCTTGTCCTGTACCTAGACCAACTAAATTGGAGATTCTACCTAAACCTCGCTAGTGTCAAATTGATTTGACCAGTCATCAGTTACAAAGAGAAATAGCGACCATTATGGCAGCGTTAAGCCTAAAATTCCTGAAGACTTTTAAATAGAGTCAAGTCTGGCAAGTTCATGATTCCTTCGGATTCAAGTCATTTTAAGTCATGAGTTTACTAATATAATTTTGAGTTTTAGTTTCTTATATGTTATGTAATCAGCAAGTAAACTCCTCCGAGTTGCTCAGTCTTGAGACAACTTCCTCAGTAGATTGATATTTGTCATCTGCTTATTGCCTACTCCTCACCTAGTAGCTTACTTCACACTAAGTAATTCATTCTTGAAATAACCTCGTTAGCAAGGCTTATAGTTTAGAATCAGCTGTGAATATGATTACATAAAACTATTGGTGGGTGCCGACCCTATTAGGAGCCCCAGTTGTTGAGGAATATCGTTTCCCTAGTAAAACCACTAATGCTAGCTATCGTTACAAAATAGCATCTATGGCACCTGACAGGGCACAATAGGTGCCCAAGACTTACATAACCTGCTGTTAGCCCAGTAACTTAAAAGCCAGTTCTCCTAAATCTTTCAGTAGCACATTTCCAACTTAAATCTACCTCATTAGACAGTAAGAACTGGCAAAATAAAATCTTAAAACAATGATTTCAAAAGACCAAGAATGGAATAGATCAATATAGAAAACTATTTTTTGCTCATTTTTCATTTTAATTGCTTGACTTGGTTAGGTTCTTTATTTATAAACTAAATAGTAGTTGCAGGTTGAAAGTCAAGAGCTCTTGGCAAGCTAAGTTTTCGCCTGTTAAAATATTATGATTACTTTCATTATTTATTTTAGAGTATGGTTTATCAATTGATGTTTTTACTTTATTTATTGTCATGATTAATATTGATCCCATTGACTAAAAAAAAAAAAACCTAACACAACTTATTTCTTATGATGAGTCATCTTTAAAGGGTAAATAAATTCACCGAAAATCATTACAAATATACTTTAAGCGATTCTCCAGGTAAAAAATTATGTATTATACAACAAAGAAAGAAAAGAAAAAGAAATTCAGAAGCTCTGATAATCTCATCCCCTCACAAAAACCCCATTCGATTTTTGGATGGTTTGTACATGCCTAAGTATATAGGCAACTCTTCTTTTGTTGATTGTTCAGGGTTCACCCCCTTCCTGGCGATTTCTTTATACATGCTTTTACTTATCAAAAAAAAAAAAAAAACAAAGGGTTCTCAACTACCACGTAAACCTTGGTTAGGTTATATGTATGCCTTTAATTTTTCCTCTCAATTATTAAATGAAATGAAAACTAAATGTGAGTCCCAGCCTTTGGATTCTCTAACATCATAGGTTTCCAAAATACTTTGGATGGGAGAGCAAGTTAACAAGAAAATAAGCAAATGGAGAATTATACGTAGAACTTGATTTTTTCCAATAAAGTTTATCATTCATTTGACTCTAGTTTCATGTTTTTCTTAGGGTACTTCAAACTGTGCCATTATACTTTCCTCAAGTTTAAAGAGTCAATGGTAATTTGGTATACAGGTTTATCGGTTGGTGATGGGGCAGCCAGACTTGGTTTCTTTTCCAAACTAGGTTACGGGCTTTGGGCCAGTTTGATAGGTCTGGTGGGTTTACACAGAAAACAACCTAGTTGGGTGGCCTCATTTCCTGGATTGGGGTTATACACATGCACATGTATTTAGCTTTTTTTTATAAGTAATATGTATCTAGCCATTTTACGGAAGAGTAAATGAAGATCTGCTTATTTGTGATGCCCGGTATTTGCTCTCATATATTAACGTGGAAAAAAACAAGGTCTAATTGCCTATACTTTCCTCATCTTTGCTATTCGCTTCTCTCTCTTCTTCTATTTCCACTTTCTCCTACCTCAATCACATTGATTTCTATGTTCCCCTTCTCCCAAAGCTATCGTGTATTTCAGTTCACCACCTTCGCTTGTGTCTATCTTCTTAAGGTCTCCAAGGCTGTCTTGCACCACCCTTGCCCCAGACCTTCGAGCCATAATGATCTCATCAGCAGGAATCTCTTATCCCAACTGGTTGTTGTAACAGTTGGATTCCCAAATCAACTCAAGAAAAGCTGGGTTGCAAAAAAGGGAGCCGTTAGATTATAAATTGTTGGTGGTTTCCTTCTTCCTCCCATTCACTTTTCACTCTGACATGTTCCGTGTTTGGTGTTCACTGTTGCTTGTCAAAAAATTGAAAAGCAACAAAGAGAGAGAGAGAGAGAGAGAGAGGAGGAAGTATCAAAATTTTTGAACTTGGACAGGGCACAGTCAATGTGATATACCTACCACCATCTATGTGGAGAAACCGAAGACATCTTCATGCATCGTACAGAATTATCAAGTTTGAGACATACATCAGCATCATATGCATAAGAACACCTTTGTGGGAAAAAATAAGTTTTGTTAATTGATCTTTTACAAATTCACATGTTCTACACAGAACAGTTCTATGCATAGGAGTAAAATACATAGTAGTCAAATTCATGTAACCCAGAACTTGCCCAGCTACAGTTAGTTTAAAAGTAGGTATTGCAAGTCTATGATCATTCACTTTGAAAAGTTCTAATTTTAGTAGACTCAAATTGAAGTTGCTAGCAATGGAACTAATATGGTCAATTAACATTAAACCTATTCTTACTAATTTCAAGCTTCAGTAGATTTTTAGTGATACATTGTATTTCCAGTCCATGAAGTCAGCTCACTAAGCAAAGAGCTAAGAAGCACCGATACGGACACGGACACGAATACGGACACAGATACGGACACTGGATACGACAATTCTAAAAAATAGGGGACACAGATACGGCGGGGACACAGCAAATTTTTTTTATTTTTTATATATTTTATTTTCTACATATATAAATATGCCATGCACATACCATAAAAAATATCTAAAAATCCAATAGTCAATACTCAATAGAATAGACAACAGGTTATTAATTCATTATACATTAAGCATAAAAGAAGAGACAAGTTAAAGAAGATAATCATCCAATACATAATAAAAGAAGGAAAAAATAAGAATTACAGCAACAGCAAATCTGGGCAGAGAAGGAGAAGGAAAAGGAAAAAATAAGAATTATAACAGCATCAAATTTGGGCAGAGAAGGAAAAGAAGAAGAAGAAGAAGTAGAAGAAAGAACAAAAATTTTGGGTAAAGGAGAAGAAGAGCAGCAGCAGCAGAAGAAGAAGAAGAAGAAGAAGAAGACGAAGACGAACTGAAATTTCAGCAGACAAGGAGAAGAAGAACAAGAACAAGAAAAGAAAAGGAAAAAAAGAAATTTCGGCAAAGAAGAAGAAGATGAAGAAAAAGAGGAAGAACTGAAAAAGAGCTTACCTGGTCTAGTGGTGTGTTGCTGCTACTTTTTCTCATTTGCACTTAGCCTCTTTCTCCAACTGAGCAGCAACTGGGGCTTATACAAGCTCCAACGATGAAATATTTTTGATTTGGGCTCTTTTGTGTATTTTATATTGAAGTTACAAAAATTACAAAATATACTCCATTTTAAATTTTTTATAATTACACTTAGACCCTTGCCGTGTCCTAAACGTGTCCACAATTTAAAAAAATAATAAAAAAATAGGACACGCCAAGTGGCATGTCCGACCCATATTTTGACGTGTCCGCAGAGTATCCGTGTCCGCGGTGTGTCGAACACACAAACGGCACCCTATTTGGTGTGTCCGTGCTTCCTAGGCAAAGAGTCTTTCTTTACTTACAGAGTGCTGACTTATTTATTAACCTACCTGTTTAATTATTACACACAACTTTTACAAAGAGCATGCCCATGTCTGTGCATAAGATCAAAAGAACACGCTGCATTGAATAAAAATACTCTCAGGCACATCTGAAAGAAATTCCTTAAAGAAGGTATTCAAAATGGTTCTTCAACTAAATGGGGCTGATTCACAAAGGGGTACTGGAACAGAGTACACCCTTTTCTTTCTTAATGGCCAAGTCACTCAGAAGCAAGCCAAGGCCAAGAATTACATATGCTATCCCAACCTGGACAGCACCCACTACTCTTTTTGGATCAGAAAACAAGATACTTCAGATAGAATTCAATCAGTTTGGCTTGCTTGTGAATCAAAGTAACTTGAAATTACAAATGTTCAACCTTAGTAACAGATAAGGGGTTCATGAATTAGAAAGAGCAATGGTGGACACAGAATACATCAATAGCTTAGGAAGAATTGGGCAAAAAGGGCAGCCAACCATGACCAAGTTCGATCTCCAAATAAAAACGGGAATTGACCTATTGGGTTTTTTAGTAACCAATAAATAATAATTGATTGTTGTACCTTGTAAAAAGGCTTCTTTCTTTTTTGGAATTACTCCTTTCTTTTAAGAAGAAATTATGATTATGTTCAAGTAAGCAAATGGCAAATATGTCATGGTTATAGAAGTCTATCCATTGCATATAGGTTATAAAGGCATTGTGACATAACCATTGAGGTGAAGTTGAGACATAAAACATCGAATGGAACGACACATAGAAATGTAAATCCCTTGTGAATTCAAGGTATCCCTTGGGAAGTTTCCAAGTCCATGGCCAAATACTTATTACTTCTTGGGTCATAATTGCTAAATACTTATCCCTTGGGAACCAAGAGGGAACTTTTGGTTCTTTCTTATTGTTAAATAGTTTAACAATGGTTTTTTCGTGTTGCCAAAGTTCGTGGTAGGCTTAGGAGCTGGGCGAAGCGGTAGCAAAGCTTAGGTTGTAAAGCAAGTATGCAGTGGGCATAGTAGTACCCTTAGGCGTGAGCAATTATCAGTTCTCTACCCGAATGAGAGTTTGACGCACAACACTCACCAAAGATAGCAGAAGGAAAACGTTTGATTTTCCACCTAAAAGTTAATGTTCGAGCTAAGCAAGCAAGTAAACTACTTCTCTTTGTTAGAGTAGGCAAAATGAGTTGGCTGTTTCAAGCTAGGTCTAAGCAAGCCAGACCTGGGTCGCAAATAGTGATTCGATTGACCATGAAGAAAGAGATTTGACCCTGTGGATTTTGACTCATTTTCTCATTGGGCGAGGGATACAAAAAGGAAAGGGCTTTAGCAACGAAGCGATTTTCACCTTATTAGAAAATCTGAAGAAGAGTTATGCTTGAGACTAGAGTTGGAACTCGGAAGTCCGTCCTGCTTCAGAGCCTCACTATCAACAAGCACCCAGAGGTGATGAACTGCTTCCAACTTGGAACTCCATTGATTCTACACTCCCATCATTTACTAGGGTGATGGAGAAGTAGAACTAGGAGTTAATTTCTTTCTAAGAAGGGCATTGCTTGCACTCTTTAGTACAGTAGTAGTAAGTAGTCTAGGAGATTCCCATAGTGTGATGTGCAGAGTGTATAAAGCCCGGGGAAAAAATTCAGCGTTGTATGGCTGACCAGCGATTAATGGCGATTGCGGCTTTATGCAGGCGAGATCCATATTGTCGACTTACGGCCTTTACTTCTTTTGTTGAGGGTCTGGCACTTATTACACTGCTCTAGTTAAATAGCGGACAAAAGCAAAGGCTCTTGCTCAAATGCGTGCCTGAAAAGGGCCTATAGCCCGTCTGGGTTACGTTCTTCATGTAGCATTCAAACTGAACGACTCAAAGAAAATGAAAAATATTATGATAATTAGGAACTACTAACTTATTTAAAATATTAAATACCAATAAAGGGGCTTCCAAAATTTTTAGTCAAGTTATGAATGCCAAGCAAAGTTGAATTACATCTGGATTTAATTAAAAACATGCAAATAAGTCAATAATTCATTAAAAAGTCAATGGCCTTGTGACTCCAATTCATTTCCATTCACTCATCAGTGTCGCCCTTTAGCTATGCGAGACACACCCTTTGTATTTTAAATAGCAAAAATATTTAAAATATCAACAAAATCCAGTTATTTTGAAAAAATATCTGTGGAAATTATTCAAGAGAGAAACAGCACAGGTACCTTATTTTCCCACTCAAACTCCGCCCACATAGTTCTGAAAGCTGCATCACTGCACGCTGCAGGAGAGATGTAGTCCATGATGTCAATGTGGATGTCATTGAGGACAATAACTGTTCGCTCAAGCACATTTGAAGTCTCATAAACAATGTTCCCAAAAATGACTCCAGTCTCAGTTGAGGACACCTTAATATTGGCCTTTATCTGCTTGCTTGATTCAGGAGCCAGAGTATAATTCTGCGGACGATCAACGAGTTTAAGATCACCCATAGTTGCCAACTCTAAACATAAATTCTGTAGCGTCTCCTTAGTTCGATTTATTACAGTAACATCAAGGACAATATCATAATGATGAACTGTGACATAAGCTTCAGCATAGACCGGGTCACTGAATCCAGTGAGTTGAAGAATACGATTTAGTTTATTTGCATCATCGCCATCCTTGATGAATTCCCCCGTAGCACGTTTTAAATCATCCTGGACCTCATCTTCCAACTCAAGCAGGCTCATACCCTGTAGAGTTCGGCGCAAATTAAACACAGGAGACAAACAGATGCACAAAATTAGAGTCTAAGCAAGTCACAAATCTGGCCTTCATAAACCTAGAAGATTACAAAATTCCAAAGGTTCGGGAGATAATGCTAACTAACAAAAAGTAGCACAACACTAAAACAAATATTTCATAATTAGATCTGCAGTCGTTTAATATAGAAGAAGACGTAACGGGTCTCCCACAGATGTGATGGACTTATTTATTGCATGTAAACTCCAAACTTCCTTACTGCAAATATGATTACATTCCAAAAATATATATCTCATGCAAAGTATGTCTAGAAGAGGAAAAAGAACGAGAAGAGGAAAGGGAGGAAGGGGTAGACTAGGTAATTAAACAGGAAAAAACCAGGAAAAAAGGCCAAGAAAACTAAAATTAACAAAATCTACGCAATATCTATTATGGTAAACTGATAAGCTACAAAACTATATATCAAATAATGTGGTGGTTGACAGTGCATAGCCAGGATACACTATAACTCCTTGCTCCCCCGCACTCTGAAATCGTCCAAGGCTTTTCATCCAAAGCATTTGAATCTAGATCTACCTTTGCAATATTGTGGAGAGAAAACTCAATAGAAAATGAAAATCAATGGTCGAACCAAACAACAAATACTGAATGAGCTGCTTTACCAAAAAAATGTAGGCTTATATAATGCTCCCAAATATGTAACTTCGACTCTCCTCTTCCTAGCTCTCTTTCACCATCTTTCTAAAAACACCTAGCTCCATCAAAATCCAGCCCATCCAAGATCGTATAAGACTGACGACCAGATTGACTTTTGCATCTATACTACTATATAAAGGCAACTTCCTTATGGGTATCAACGTGAATTATCGTCATTTTTTTCAAAGGAACAAGGCCAAGTTAGAAATTTCAAACAATCTAAAATTTTCCTTATTTGCCACTTTTAACAAATAGTTTCCACTATTTTCTCCAACGGTAACCAAAAATAACAGATGGGAGAGGCAATGTTACCTGGTACGCAAATCGTTTAGGTATGTAGAACGAGAACGTGGTACGCAGTATTCTTTAAATTGTAGTACGACAAGGGTAGACTTATATAAATTAAACTATTAAAATTAAGGTACTTCTAGAGCAATTTTCTTAAACAATTAGTCATTTAATAAAATATAATCTATTTTTTTCAAATTAATCATCCAAAATAGGTTTCTTGGAGCATTGTTCCTATATTTTTGCATATTGCCCTATCAAAACTTCATTCTCCTAGATTTGCATTCATTATGTATGATTTTTTTCTTCGTTAGGTGATCTTTTAAGGAAATAAATAGAAAAAAAGGGTGAGATTGCATTGGATCGCTAAATTTATGGTTTGGAACGTAAGTGTACCATGTTTCATAACGCCGTTCCAAATTCGAAAAGCACTATAGTATTAGAGTATTCCAATAACACAGAGAGAGGGTAAGATGATATGACAGCAAGAACAAATGCATGGCGCATGATACTTGCCTAGTCATTTAACAACAAAACTCCATTAAAATTTTGGGAAGCGCTGGCCCAACCAGCCATCAACCTTCAAATAAGAATTTTAAAAATAACATATAAGAGCAGATGAAGCTTCGATGAATAAAACCTAAACCCTTCAATTATCTCCCTAGAATTAAATAAGAAAGTAATAGAGACAACAATCAACCTTATACGTGGTCTCAGCCATAGTTATCAATACCACACTGCACCAGTGTTCATACGTTGCAAAGGGGTTCAAATACCATCCCAATTAACTTAACGCTTTGTACCAGCCGTACCGGTCTATCTCGGGATATTCCGGCCATAGCGGCCTTTAATGATTTTTAATGAATAAATAACGCCTTCCACTATGTTGAATGATTTTTTTTCTTGTTCTATTTATCTTTTTAAGTTTCTTTGAAAAAATTATTTGATAATGGTTTGTTATATTTAAAAGCTTATTTTTTTGGGTATGTAATAAACAATGAGGATGTGTTTTAACTTAAGTCCTTATGAAGTACTTGGAACTTATAATTTATTATTTTGAAGCCTCTTTGAATTACTTATAACTTGTGTAAGTTTTGATAGAATGAGGTTTTATTTTACGCCTTTATGACATATGCAAATATATATATTTTACATAAATAAATAGTATTTATAGCGGCAAATCCGATAAGGTGCACCGGTACAATTCGGTACCAATACATACCGTTCCAATGACAAAAACGGCAAACTGGCCAGTGCGAGATTGACAACTATGGTCTCAACCAGTAAAAATAACGCCCCAAACATTACCCAAAAGGATCATAAATAGCTACAAGACATTGTATCACTTGAATACTAACACATAATCACCAAATACTTAAAGCCCAAAAAATAAAAATGAAAAAATAAGCACAAATAGTTCTGTAACCGCCTAGAGACACCATCAAATTTAGACAGTAAATTAGAAAACAAAATTAAAATCACAAGGTTCCACAAATGTAAAGATTTAAATTGGGTCAATTAATAAATTAAATAAAAAAAAACCCATCATAAGTAAAACCTAATATTTTCCCCGGGGGGGGGGGGGGGGGGGGGGGGGCGGCGCATGGACACCAACCAAAATATTTGGACATTGTCCTCTTATGAACAGATCGTTATTAGCACAACAGCAACAGAATACTCCAATAGTTATAAGGATATAAAAATACAATTACCAAAAAATACTCATATGCAATTCATGATGTACATAAAATTCACCCAACGAAAGTTTTGAGCACTTTTCTCGAATTATGAATAATGGTGGTATACCCTTCACTATTACCATAAAAACAATTAGAAATGGAGTACAAAAGAAAGCAGAAAGAAGAGTATGTTCCAGTGGAAGGTAGTTTTGAGTATCAATGGAACAGGAAAAAGAGCATTACTTCCATGTCCACTCAAAAGGACCCATCAGCTATGCGAGCTTTACTTTTACACAGTAAGTTTTCCTGGCAATGCCATCAAAGAGATGGTTGGATATAAACTGAATTGGACAAGAGACAATTATAATATCCACATCAATCAGAATTTGAAGGAACCACCTCCTCTGTCACATCTCCTATGTTCTTAGCAATCATATCCCATCAATCAAACAAAACGAGATCAAATCAGAGGCATGTTTCAAAGAACATATTGATAAGTTCGCATTGCCTCAATTCCGGTAAGGCATAAAGAAAGTGCTAATACCATAAATTACAATACAACCTTGATGCTGCTAATGGTTAAGGAAAATTTTCTTTAAGTCTTAAACAAAGTAAAAGCTATAAAAGGCAAGTATATCAGCAGCAATAGAATAAATCAACTGTAGGCTCAGTTGAATCCAACAACTTAATAAACAACTGCACTTCCTTCTAAACAAAGTCATATAAACATAATAAGGAATGGCATGAACAAGTAAACAAGGATCAAGCAAAGAAAAAAGGTAACACCAATAGATTTCCTACAAACTAATAGAAGACTTCCGGTAAAAAGTAAGAAAGAAAATAGAGCAATTAAGGGGAAAACAGGAAAAGTGGGAGGCCCACTACGGGTGGCGGTCAAAATGGCCCAACTTCTCTGGTCATGGGCTGGAGAGGCCAAATGAGGCCTATGAGGATAATAAGTTGGGGGTGGCGGCTTTCAAGGGGCCTACTGCAAGTGAAGCCCAAAATTCTTTTGAGGAAGGCAGAGGTCATTTTTCGGGGATGAATCAGAGAGATAATGTTGTGTTTGGGGCCCAGTGGGTTTTTCTAGGACAGTATTTGAGCTCACGCTGTGTTGGAGGGTTGGTAAGGTTGGAAAGAGGCGGAGGAATGCGTGCCATGGCTCCATTGTGCTTAATGTGGTGGACTATTTGGGTTGAGAGGAATCGGGGGCTCTTTTGAGGCGGTGAAGAGACAGACCCTTGTTTGTGTTAAAATCTTGTTTTGTAAAGCTTTTGTATAGCTGAGTTCATGGGGCTTTTAACCATACTATAGAGAATTTTTTGGAGTTTGTTGAGCATGTGGAAGGCTAGTGCTTGTATAGGTCTTGCCATGCCTTCCATTTTGAAGACGGGTTGCATCCCCTTGCAGCTCTTATTAACAAAATTTTAATTTACTGATCAAACCAGAAAAAGAAGAAAACAGTTTCATCTTTATCAGGCTTTCTAAGGTCAAACACATCCAAGGCTAAGCTCAATAATCTTTCTACAAAATGGGAGAAGTGTAAAATGGTCTCGTGCAAGAATTAAGAAAGACAATAGAGCAATAGACAAACAACAATATCAACTTTATCAAGCTTTAGAAAATCTAAAATACATAATGGCATCAACTGCAAAGCTTCTTACCCTCCTGCTCTTTAAATGGTAGAAGTCGATAAGGTCATCTGGTTGTGCATGAGAAATCTGAGCCTTTGCTTTAATTTCTTCTGTTTCCCGTAACTGTTTATCAGAAAGCATTTTTACAAAACTCTCACGGCAAGATTGCAACCATATCTTCCTTACCTCATCTCCAGTGTTGCATAGCAATCTAATGCAAAGGGAAATCCTATCAAGGGAATCATTATCAATTGGATGCGGAAGAAAGGAAGATTGTCCTAATTGTAGCATAGAAACCATGATCAGCAATGCCTGGGTCGAAACTTTATTCACTTCAACTTTAGAGGGTTGAACCTCCGCCAATCTTAGGACGAGTTTTGTCAGCGTGCAGGCCACAACAGCCCCAAGGAAAAAGTCACCAGTAAGGAGAAGGGATCTCAAATTTCCAGAAGCCAAGGATCCTTGAATAATAGTGGGAGGGGAAAAAGCAGTTTCAGAAGCAGCACTCTGAGTAGCGTAAGTCCCATCAGCAAGAATAGCAGGCCTTCTAGAGGAAACAGTTATGGTAGTTACTTGCTGCGGCTTCTTTGAAGAGTCATTATCTTCCCCTTCGTCTGTTGCCGAGTAAAAGGGTAGGTCACCAAGGCACTGCTTAATGGTTGCAATCCCGCTCTCAACTTCGGAAAGAGACAGGCAATACTCTCCAACGATCCAAAGAGCACAGGAACAAACCCGTGCTGCACGGATCTGATAGAAAGTGTCCAGTAGCCTTGTTATAATAGAAACCCTTAACTTTGGGTTGGTTTCTATTATCTCCCGAACAAACACAACGACATCCATTGCTGAAGCAACATTGCTGTCTCCCAAGAAATCCATCAACAAATGAACAACAGTGCTTGCCACTTCGGGGAACTTGATTGCGCAAGAATGAATAGCTTGAATGAGCATTTGCCGGTACTCCCCATTCTTCTCAAGCTCCCCACTTTGAGTCTTAACAACTTCCTTCTTCAAAGTAAGAACAACCTCATTGACATTTCGGGGAGTGATCAATTCAAGAACAATATCAAGTGTTTTTTTCCTAATGTCAAGGTTCGGGCTTGATAGTGCCCTAAGCACATCCATTATCAAATCAACCATAATCTCCCTATGAGAAGACTTGAGTTCATTCAGCCGATCAAGCACAATAAGCTTAACATTGTTGTCACTCTGAGAGAGAATAAGCTGACAATAAGTATTAGCTGCAGCTCTAATAGCTGTAGGCGCAGATGATAAAGAAACAAGTGTGCTGGCACATTCATATATAACAGCACTTGAGGGGGCATTCAACAGAGATATAATAATTTTTATGTATCTCCCCTTTTCTCCCTTATTTGTCCTACATACTTTACGGATCAACTCCAACACAACCATCTGAAGCAACTCACTCCATTCGGATACTCTATCAACATGAGTCAAAAGGTAATTAATTGCCCGATCCTGGGCACAAGTGAAAAGCATAAGAAAAGCATTCCTCTTGGCCGATAGATCCTGCTCTGTTGAAAGAACCTTCTCAATCATCTCCGGAGCATCAACCAAAAGCTGGTCACCATGTGGAAGCTTATAAATTGACATCACTGCAAGAATAGCATTCCTTCTAATAAAAGCATGTCGATGCTCCAAATTTGCCAGAACAGAAGGTATCAAAGGCTCAATAATCTCCACTTCATTCAACCGACAAAGAAACCTCAATGTTACACCCCGAATGTACTCATTTGGGTGCTGGAGGTTGTTCCTCAAATTTTGGCATATCAAAATCATCTCAGGTAATACACGTCCTTTAGCATCGGTTTTATCAATTATCTCCAAATAAAGAAGCAACAATTTTTGAACTGTGTGGTCCTCAGAGGGCAACACATATCGTACTATAGTGATAAAAAGCTGAGGTAGGGTTTCACCATTCAAAAGAAGCATGATTGCTTTCTTCATGGCATCCACCTTGGCAGAAACATCGTTCCCTTCAAGGGCTTCCTTGATCTCATTTGCAATAGCTGGTGTTCCTTTGTCAAAATGAACAAGCAGGGAGCAAGATTTCTCCATGACTCCCTTGTTTCCTGTCACTACAACGGAATGTCCTCACATCAGATCCAGCAATTGAATTTCAAAACATAGATCTAGCAACTTCAGTGCACAATAACATAAATAAAAAAATTCAATAGTTATCTATTCGATTGCAGAAAAATGTCGTGCGAGAATAAATTAAAAATAAGACGTACAAAAACTCAACAACTAAGCCTAAAAATGCTTTTGCCATTTATTACAATCAAAAGCCTATCAATGCCGTGTTAGGTCGCTAAGAAAAATAAGGGAAAGAAAAAGAAAGACATTGAAGTGTCGGATCTCAGGTTTTCAATGCATCAGAAAACAGAAAACTAAACTTCCGTTCAACTGAGCGTATAGCTTGACAATTGGCCCTATTTAATAAGCATCTTTCAATTTTCTCATGAAAGCAAACTAACACAAACACAGGCCCAAAATTCCTTTCACTGTAATTTTCCTTCGTTTTTCTCGCGAAACACAACAAAACTTTCAGGGATCTGATAATCATTACGAAAACTAACGTAATTGAGATGAAGAGAGATTCAAGCACAGCTTTACCGAATCAGATGCAGAAATTCAATCTTAAAACTTTCTCCGATTCTCGTTTCAGAAGAGAGAATAATTTTTCGCAGATCTGCGATCCGCGCACAGAGTGCTTGCAATATGCTTACGAACAGTATGCCATCATTTAGATAGGTGTGCTTATTTACTGAAAACGAAAAATAAGTAAATAAGTAAATTAAAAACTCGCAAAAATTGTAAAATAAAATTTTTATTGAAAAATTAATTAAATTACTGATTCAAACAAAGCTTATATAAAGGGCAATTACAAAAATATTTCTTAAACTATGATTCAGCCTTATTAAACTCTCTAAATTTTAAAACGTGACACATTGACTTCATAAACTAACAATTTATACAATCAATACCTTATATTAGTAATATGTTAGAAGAGTTAATGAAAAATTGTTATTACCTTTGACGTGTTCACAAAAGTTAATAGAACCCCAACGGGGTTGGCTTGGGGTCAAAATCTGACATTTGAGATCTGCTCTCTTCAAGTGCTCAAGTTCAAAACCTCTTAGGTGTCATCGACTTCTTGGGACAACCTCGAGATCTTTGACTAGATAATTATCTGATTTGTGTAGGACGGGAGTATTACACAAATTCTGGGATAGAGTTGTGGTGTGTATAAGTAGGCCTGGATACCAGGTTATCCAAAAAAAACTGACTGCTAATGAAATGTATTAATTGATACAGAATAATAGTTCGAGGGGTAATATGTCGGGTAAATATGTCGTGTTTTAGAGTTTAAAAATATTTAGTGATATTAAATTATAGTTTTGATAATTTTTTTATAATTACCCCTTATATAAATTAATGGATATGTAAAATTTAGTTTCATCGTAATTCTTTTCGAATTCTTTGTTTTAAATCATGTCGATCTCGTTGTGCAGGGCTTAAAATGTTGGAATTTGAATGCACCCAAAAATATATAGTTCAAGTTATAGCACCCTACTAAAAGAAACAGAAAAGAAAAAGAAAGATCTCATAAAGAAATAGTGATTTTTCTCGATAAATGGTACTTTGATTGGTTGTACATTGATATTAACTAGTTCATCGCATCGGTAAAACTACAAGGTCTTTTAGCAACTCCTTCTCTTTGCGAAAGTGGATAGGCTATCAAAGATGTGTTATTTGAATTTTGTGATTAATTTGGTCAAAAGGGTTTGTTTTTTTTTTTTTTGTTATTTCTCACAGGGTGTTTAAGTTAGCTTACGTGCACCTCGACTAATCTTTGCTCGCGGTGGGAGCCTACCGTTGGCCACAAGGTGTTACAGTTGTCAGGACTCAAACTGGGGAGCAAACCCAGTCGAACTTTAGAGCCTTACCCAGTGGTGGACAAGCCACTCGGCCACACTTGGTGGTTAACCTTCAAAAATCCAAAATGTAGCCTAGAAGGATGGCTAGCGAGAAAGCTTCAGAGCAAGCACTAACTTCCAAATAGGAAGTTGACCTACTCTTAGCAAAATAAGAAAAAGTTTAAAAGGCAGCATATTGATGATCTTGAAACAGGAGGACCAAATGAAATGGTGGAGGACGCGATTGCCCCTCCCACTGGGCAGCCAGTGGAACTAACATGGTAACTCAAAGTCATCTGTAGTTCTGAAACCCTCGTTTAGAGAGGTATTGGTCGCTCCACGACCAAAGTTCTACATGAGTTCTGATGATGAAGACGAGGACTCCAATGGCATGTCTATAGAAGCGACTTCAGGAATTCCTCAGGCCAATCATGATGTACTAGAGCTAGGTCAAGGACCAAAATTCCTTGTCTCACAGATAGAGCTCAATCGCCTTCGTGTCTCATGAAAAAAAAGCCCTCACTGTCAAGTTACTGGGAAGGGTGTGCGGATTTAAGATCCTCCATCAAAGAATGCAACAAATGTGGTAGCTAAAGACGCACTTTGAAGTAATTGGTTTGGGGGATGGTCACTACCTAGTTCGGCTTATAAGTAAAGAGGATTACTATCATGTTCTCTTTGACATACCCTAGGTTATCCTAGGCCACTATCTCATGGTTAGGAAGTGGCAACAGGACTTTAAACCAGTTAATGATGATATTTAGCACACCATGGTATAGATATGCTTCCCCTGCCTTCCTATTGAGTGCTTCAATGAGTGTATCTTAATAGGTCTGGGAAATCTTATGAGTAAAGCAGTCAAGGTAGATAAAACTTCAGCAAGTAAAGCTAGAGGCGAGTTCGCTAGGGTTTGTGTGGAGATTGATCTCTAGCAATGCTTTGTTCGTGTAGTATGGGTAAATTATGGGGCTTACATAATGGAATATGAAAGTCTACATTCTATTTTTTTTCAGTATGGTTGTTATGGTCACAAGAAGGAGGATTGCCTAACTTTATGGAAAGCACAGCAACCATTAGGTTCCTCAGAAGCTGGGCAAATCGTAGCGAACACGGTCGACATGGGTAAAGAAGATGATACCCAGACTATATCGGGTCAACCCAGTTTCGACCCGTGGATGTTAGCTAAACGATGAAATTGCAATGGCAATAGTGGCATGTGTGGAGGTCACTCTAGGACTGATAAGGCTGCTATGAGTGCACAAGCACCGGTTACACCGACGTCTAGGCATCAGAGCAAAAATCATGGCTACAATGCATAGTCAAGTAGTACGACGGGATAGGTGACAGGACCGTTTGGTTCTAGGTTTGATCTTTTATCTCAATCAACATTACAAGAAATTATGCTTTTGGCAATGACCTTTGGCAACAGATATATATTCTAGTTGCCAAAATGGTATTTTCCGCAACAACAATTGTCCTTGTTGCCAAAATGAGTCACTCTGCGATGACATTTTGTTCTTGTTGCCAATTGTTAAAGATTTCGCAATGTCTTTTGTTTCTCATTGCCAATTAATTACAAATTTTGCGTCTCCATTTTTTCCTCGTTGCCAAAAGTATATTTTTGGCAACAAGATAATTTTCTCATTGCCATTTTTGGCCACTACCATGAGATTTTGGCGCTACAACAAGGGAGGATTTTGGCGTTGAATATTAAAAGTATTTGGAAATGTCTTTTTTTTTTTTTTTGCCTCGATGTACGTTAAATGCTGAAATTTCTACAGAATAAGGAAACCAATTCTTGATGTACCTTTACTCTCTCTCTCTCTTCTCTCTCTCTCTCTCTCTCTCTCTCTCTCTCTCTCTCTCTCTCTCCCCTAATCCTTCTCCGACTGCCTTTCGATCACTAACTGTATGTCTCTCCTCTTCTAAACTTGATCACACCCACACACACAACTTTCGTCCAATTTCAGACCAGTTATTGTGAGATATCTGTTGCCGATCAAACACAAGTTTTGTTCCCTCGCACAAAGGTATCTTTCCCTCTCTCTTCTCTCTTGCTCTCTTTGTGTGTGCTTCTTACCCAATTTCAAACCATGACAGAGTTTCCAATTTCTAAAAGCCCTAGCTTTAGATATATATATATATATATATATGCATTCAATTTGTATTTATGTAGTGTGATTTCTTTTCAGTTTATGGTTAGTGTTCAAATGCATCTTACCTAGGACGTGTGAACTTTTCTATCCATCCTTAGCATAGAGTTGTGTTGCTAAAATCAAATTTGTTACACCCACAGGCTAGAATTATTTCACTATGTGGCAAGTGAATTGATGAATCGTGTCTGGAATCACGAATGACCTCGGCCTATCTTTAGCAGAGGTTCCTAACGTTCGTTGTACAATTAATTTAAAACTTTAAAGAACATGTATTTTTTCCTTAGAAACCAATGTTTTCACTGTAATTTCTATATCAACTGAATTTAAGTTTTCCTTTTGTATATATTGTAAGCCATTGAATTTCCAATTACACCAGTATGTCCACTTAAAAGTCATTGCTGGAAAACATTGGTTGTGATTTGTTACATATATTTGGAAAATTTCATACAAACAAAAATTATACATATTGACCAATTAGGCTAGCCCAATTGGCTAAGGTCTTTGGCCTCCCTTTGGGAAGTCAAGGGGACTCTTGCCACAGGTAAGAATTGGCCGCTAAGGAATTATCTTTTATGAATACCCTAGTCCTAGTATGAATAGCCCACCTTTAAATGAACTGATGAGGGGATTAGTTGAGGTATGCACAATATGACCCAGACACCTCTAACCGTTGAACAAAAAGAAAAAAAAAAATTATACACACTATTCACCTCTATGCCTTAATGTGAATCAAAAGAAAAGGCAAAGAATCATTTTCATTATCTCATTTACCTACACTAGTTGATATAGCTAGGCTATACAAATTGACCAACAAAACCTTATTTTCCAATTTTTTTAGACAATTATGAATTACCTTATTCCTTGGCAAGATGTTATTTTTATCATGAATTATTTTGAAAACTTCCATACATATTTGGCAACTTTGGGATTAATGAGGTGCTAGCAGTTATTTAAAAATTATTGTTAGATCATAATGCATTGTACCTAGAAAGTGCAAATCTCTCTCTCTTTAAATACTTTGTATCTACTTTTGTTTTGTAACAGTTTATGACATCCACATTAATCCATGTCATCAGTCAATGGTAGAAAAAAACAAAAAATCATGCATTGGTTCTTTAGTTAACATTTAAAAGCCTAGAACTATATAATTTTTTCCAGCAAGAGAATCAGCTTTAACGTTCTCTGAAGTTCTAATTCAAATTAAGTTAGTTATTATGTCAATTTCACAGGAGAGAAACAACACAGATTAGGCATTAGTGTTGGCAATGAGGGAGCCGGCCACAAGCCTAAAGCTTTAAGTAGGAAGAGGAAAGATTTAAGGTGCTACTCAAACTACGTATCTTTTTACCATAAATCTCGAAATGACTTCAATATGTAAATGACACTAGTCAACTTGAGTTGATATGGTGTTTGTTTAAAAATCTGATATCTTTCTTTCAATGCTGTATGAATATTATCATTTTTTTTTTGCTAAGTAATATGTATATTATCATTTGAATTATGTAGTTTCCCCCTAACGTGACATTAGACCTATTAATTTGTAAAATTTCAGGCAAGATGAAGCACACCAATCACAATAGTCTAATGTCCCTGAACCAATTTTTTTTTTTTTATTTTTATGTCTCACAGTAACAAGAGAAGTTATGATAGTAATTTGATTGTTCAAACAAATAAGTCTTGAATTTGTGTGGTATAGTAGTTTTTTCAAAATTTATGGACTTGTAAGAATATATATTTTTGCAATCGTCAAAGGCAATGGGTTAGGCTATTTGTGTTAGCGCTACCTTATTTTGCTACATAAAAAACTCATGGTCTGCATGGGTGTTGTTCTCTAATTTTGTATTCAAAATATTTATATGTCTCTTGTGGTAAAAACAAATTTTGATTTAATTTTTAGTTTTAGATTAGTTTGTTTCAATTTCTTGATTTTTTCCCCAGACTTTTGAATGTGACTTTGAAGTGTAAACATGACCTTTGCACAACATTGTAACTTCGTTTCTATTCCTCTCTCTTCTTCTCTTTATTTGAGGTTCTCTCTCTGTATATATATATATATATATATTTCATATTTCTCATTGAATTTTGCTCTATGTTATGTGATTAGGTTTCTAAGAGCTCTTAAGTGGCTCACTTTCTAAATTCTCTATATTTGTATGCGATATGTATACGTAGACATGTGGCATGTTCAATCTGTGTTTTATTATAACACCGAGGTGACGGCAGTTAGGATTACTCATTTACATAATTCACTACAATTGACAACTTCATGAAAAACAATCAGTCATCTTGTTCTTTAAGGGATGAATGTAAATATTAAAAAATAAATCATAGATTTCAAAGTTAAAATCAGCTATATTATTGAAGTCATACTACTAGCAATGCTTTCAAGTCCATCTAAATGATTTTCGTGCTCATTCCAATGTACACTGTCAATGTTTTCAAGTCCCTTTAGCTTTCACATCAGCTCCCTTATATGCTACAAAGGCATTTGGTGAATGCTACTAGCAATATTTTTACTGAAACATTTATCCATCTAAATGATTGTTAGTAGCATCACCAACTACATTAACTACAAGCACCTTGTCCCCATAAGAAATAACATGCTATAGATATGAAAACATACCAAGGTATTAAATAACTCTTAATCCCAAATTTTGAATATGAAAATTTGGATTGCAGATCGAAATGAGAATGCCATCCCAATTGTTAATTAAGCAATTAATGGGAGGGTTTAATATGATTTTGTATTGCTTTATTCATTCATCTATGCATATAATCTTATACCTGTCATATTTAAGGAAGTCCTTCATGGATTGTCTAATTTGGACAATATGAGAATACACCTAAGTTATTATTGTAATTAGTATCTGTAGCGTTTAACTATGTTCCATTTAAAGGATATTATGTAAATAGCTCCACTTGTTGTCTAAATACATACTAGACTATTTAAAGTTGTACACTCAATCCTTGCAGTGTATTTGGAGAAGTAAGGGGGGATGCTTTTGAATTTCAGCTAGAGATGGACAAAGCATTCTAATATGCTTTTTACAATATATATGATGTATTCTTGTATAGCATAAGACCACAAACCAAAACAGGAAGGAGTTAGAGATGTTGGTATGTATGATGTATTGCACTTGACATAAATTGGAATATGTAGGTGACCAGATATGGCAGATATTGACAAGAGCTGGATGTTACTTAGGAAAATACTAAATAAGGAGTATCGAAATGGGGTGAGGCCATTTCTTCAATTTGCTACGGCAAAAGGTGGCCCAGATGTTGAGATTCCTTGTTTATGTTTGGAATGTTTGAATTTTGAACAGCATCATAGTAAACTTGTGGAATATCATTTGGTCTGGAGAGGGATATCACCTTCTTACAGGACTTGGGTGCACCACAGAGAACCTGCTCCAATTCATCAGCCCCATGCATGTATGATAGTCATCAAATTAGAGTGATGATATTGGGAATGGAATGACAGGCAATGAAGACGAGGATCAGGATGAATTATCTAATTTGTTGGAAGACTATTGCATGGGTGATATTGTGAATGATGAACAAGATGAAGTGATTTGGGCAAAAAAAATGCTACGTGATTTGGGCTTGGGGTACATATGTATTCATGCATGTAAATATGATTGTGTACTTTTTTGGAAAGAGAATGCAAATCTAGAAAATTGCCCAGTTTGTAAAGAGCCTAGATACAAGTTGAATGATGGTAAGGGTAAAAAAATTCCCCATACGATCTTACGATACTTTCCGTTGACCCCGAGGTTAAAAAGATTGTATATGTCAAGGAAAACAACTTTAGATATGAGATGGCATAAGGAGATGTGTGTCGATGATGGTATATTATGGCATCTGGCCGATGGTGAGGAGTGGAAGGACTTTGATCAATAGTATCCTAAATTTTCCCAGGAGCCTCGAAATGTAAGGCTAGGGCTAGCTAATGATGGTTTTAACCCTTTTGGAAATATGAGCAACTCTTATAGCATGTGGCCTGTGATAGTTCCACCATACAACCTACCACTGTGGAAATGTATGAAAGAGCCTTTTTGTATGATGTCGTTACTTATTCCTGGACCATTGGCACTAGGGAGAGATATCGATGTTTACATGCAGCCTCTAATTGATGAGTTAAAGGAGTTATGGGAAGATGGTGTCCTTACTTATGATGCCTCAATTGAACAGACTTTTCGAATGCATGCAGTTGTTATATAGACTATTAATGACTTTCCTACATATGGTAACCTGTCTGGGTGGACAAAAAAAGGTTATTTGGCTTGCCCTAGCTGTAACAAGGATACATCATCATAATGGTTGAAAGATAAGATCGGCTACATGGGCGCTCGCTGATACATGCCTGAGGACCACCCTTGGCGAAGGAGTAAGATCTTTAATGGTAAAACTGAGGCTCGGTCAAGACCTATGGAGTTATTTCGGGAAGAAATATTAGAGCAATTGGATTCAAGAACATACAAGCGATTCGAGAAACATCCAAGCAGCAAAAAAGGAAAAAGGAAGAAAATGTTGTACTCAATTGGACAAAAAAAACTATTTTGTTTGAGTTACTACACTGGAAGACACTCAAGCTCCGACACAACCTTAGTGTCATGCACATAGAGAAGAATATATGTAATAACATGCTTGGGACATTCTTAAGCATAGATGGGAAGAACAAGGATGCGGATAAAGCACACAAGGACTTAAAGGATATGAAAATAAGGAAAGAGTTGCACTTGAAAAGGCAAGTAGATGGATCCTTCGCAAAATCCCCAGCATTGTACATATTATCCTCACGGGAAAGACTTAGTTTTTGTGAGTTTTTGAAATCAATCAAGTATTCTGATGGTTATACTACAAACATCTCAAGATGCGTGATTACCAAGGGTGATAAGTTATTAGGCTTGAAAAGCCATGACTGTCATGTTCTATTACAACGGCTTCTTCTAATTACGATGTGTGGGTATTTAGACAAGGACATTTGCAACACAGTGTTTGAGTTGGGAAATTACTTCTAAGAGTTGTGCTTGAAGACTTTGAAGTGAAAGATTTGGAGAAATTAGAGGATCGTATCGTACTAATACTTAGCAAGCTTAAAAAGATTTTTCCTCCTGCCTTTTTTGATGTGATGGTCTACTTAGCAATTCACTTGCTTCTCAAGGCTAAGCTTGCTAGGCCAGTGTAATATCGATGGATGTACCCAATTAAACGGTAATTATTTTCCTTTTGCTATGAAATTAAATTTAAATTGTAGTGCAATTGTGTACCATATGTAATATCATACTGTTTACTCAGAATTCTAAAAGGGTATGTTGGCAACCGATCTCATCCAGAGGGTTCGATAGTAAAGGCTTACATTGTCAAAGAGTGCCTTACTTTTTGCTCAATGTATCTTGGCTGTATTGAAACAGTATTTAATCGAGAAGAATGGAATGATGATGGTGGTGAATGGGGGTCAGGGTTGGCTGTATTCACGCAAAACATCCATCCTTTTGGGCTAATCACAAGGGCTGCTAATGTCTCTAAGAAGGAACATGAGATGGTTCAATGGTTTATCTTGTACGATATCTCTGAATTAGACCCATATCTAGAGTATGTTTCCATTTAATTTTGTGTATGCATAGATATAATGTTTTTTTGAATGGTTTTCAATCACAATTAGTTACATATATTCATATATTGTTAATTAGGGAGCACAAGAATTTGTTAGAAAATGAAAGTGTAAGTGACATCATGAAGAGACAACGAGAAGAATTTCCTAAATGGTTCAAAGAACGTGTAAGATATAGAAATCTATGCAGCAAGTTGTACATTATTCAACTATAATTAGATCAATATTAACATAATACACTTTGTTTATGTAGACGAGTCAATTACGAGCTCAAGGGTCATGAGAAGCAACTGATAAATTGTAGTCATTAGCCAATGGTCCTGGTCCAATAGTGAATATATATTCAGGTTGCATTTGTAATGGAGTATGATTTCATACCAAAGACAGTGAGAATCATCATAAAAGTCAAAATAACGGGTTGGTCGTGAAAGGGGACCATGAAGGACAGGAAATTGACTTCTATGGCCACTTATGTAAAGTGTGGGAAATGAAATATATGTATCAACGTTGAGTTGTTTTGTTCCAATGCGAATGGTTTAACATTGGTAGTAATCGGACTTTGCGCACTGAAGAACATTTCACAACCATTGATGTAAGAAGTTGGTGGTACAAAAATGATACTTTTGTCTTACCAAGTCAAGTGCAACAAGTCTTTTACGTTAATGATACCAAATTAGGTGAAAATTAGAAAGTTGTAGAATGATTCCAATGTCGAGGAATATGGGATGTGCCAGAGGTGAATGATGTAGATCCCAATGATGCTTAATTGTCTATTCTAAATGATGTGTTCCAACAGGATGAAACTACTGAGATTGTCCCAATTGTCATTGAAGATCACATTATAGGGTCATTTCATAGGAAAGATCTTGATGCTGAAATCATTCCAAGCAATGTAGTTCTACAATTAGGCAAATGAGCCTATGTTGACAATGTTGATGATGATGGTTTCATTTGCGATGAAGGGGATGAATTGATGGGGGAGCCTACCAATGAGGAAGAAGATGAAGTGCATTCCTATTTTGATTCTGATAGAGATATTGATGTAGAACCTTAATTTAGTTAATGTTTTATGCTTTATATATGATAAATGAACCAACATATCACTTGTTATGAAAAAAGTCATTGCTATATGTAACGTCTTTTATTTTTTATTATTTAATGAGAAACTATAAACTAATTGCCTATATATATTGCATGGTATTACTTTTTATCTTATTTTATCTCTAACAGATTACATAAATGGCACTTGGGAGTGCTAGGAGGACATCAACTTCTATAGCAAGGCTGGGCCCGACCAAGGGGAGGACGTCATCTCTGTCAGCATCTAGTGTATGTACCCATCGTAATACTATTGGTAAGTGTATGCATTTTACAACTATTGTTTTTATATATTCATCGTACTTAAACTTAGAATCCTAGCATGTTGTCTATTAATATGCTATTATGGTCTTATAACAAGTTTATCTGCCAGAGTTGTACGTGGTGTGACAAAAAGGAAGCACACAACCTATTTCATATCTCACAATGGGGGCAACAAGCTCCCAGCCACAGTTCCAGAGGAGACTGGAGCACCAACAAGGGCTAATGCCACTAGGGTGGCTAATGAGTTAGGGGTCCAAATTAGGCTTGCTACCCCACTACAGGGAGTGAAACAGTGGGATACAATTAATATTGCAGCTAGAGCAAGTATCATACAAGCTGCCCGGGTAATTCCATTTGGTATTCTTTTATATACATACTAGAAGGGGTGCCCCCACTTTGTGGGTGGTTAGTTTGAGCAAATGAGAGAGAAAAAAGTAAGAAACAACTAGTGGGTGGCTACAAAATTTAAATTAGTATTTTACTCTTTTATCCTTTGAGTTAGATAAAGATATGCACAATGTTAGTAACTTATGTGTTTTTTAAGGACTTCTTGGTCTGAACCTAAAAGTGACACTTTTTTGAATTTGGAGCTTCACCAGCTTCACCAAATCTAAGGGTTTGCTTTATAATAGTATAGATAATAATACATATAGCACAAAATTTTAATGTAACAATTGTATTTTTACTTTTGTAGGATAAGTTCAAGATAGAGGACTATGATGAGAGTGCAGTTGTCCAAAAGGCCGTGCAAAAAAAATGTTCACTTTTATACAACAACTGGAAGAACAAAATGAATGCGCATTACCTTAAGTTACTGGAGGCTGGTATTGACCCATACAATGAGACATATCACGAGATGAAGTAAGAGGATTGGACATATATGATTGACAATGTATGGCAGGAGGAAACTCATAAGGTAACCTAGTACTCACTGATATTTAATTATTACTCATCTATTTTTTTCATTATTAATCAAATTATTTTGTAGAAACGGTCAGCACAAAATAAGGAAAACCGATCCAAATTACCCTACAATCATACTATGGGGTCCAGATCATTCCCAGTAGGAATGTTTATTCAGGAGGTGTAATATGCATTTTAAAAATTTTTATTTTGTGACCAATTCTTACTATACACTTACCTATAAAATTAATGGAAACAACCAAGTGTAGATGGTGGTGAGGTGTCTCAATTTGTAGACTTCTACAAGATAGCTCATTGGAGCAAGAAAAAGAATGATTGGATAGAGCCAATTTGTGGTGAATTACATGTATGTATACCAACAATTGTAGTTCTTTCATTTTAATGTAACATTAATTATTGTTTAAGTTTGTTTAACATGATAGGAGGAGATGAAGAGGCATTTTGAGGAGTCTTTGTAGCCCAAAAAAACCCCAATAACAAAGAAGCAAATTTCAGTTCAGGTGTTAAGGTCAAGGCCAAGGTACTTAAAGGGAATTTTTTTTTTTGCTTAATACACATCTATACTAAGAGATAAAGGGAGAAGTCTAATTGGGTTCATAGCCTGTATCCATATTTTAGGTCCCAAAAACATCCCAATTACATAATAAATAAACAAAAACAGTTACATAAAAGTCAAATAATCGTTACCTCCCCTTTTGAGTTTTTCTTTGTCAACGCCAATCTCCATTGACATCAATTCATACATGTAGAAACATAGAAACTTATACAAACTCATCAAATTTGTAGATTTAGATTTTTTTCTGTTCTACTTCTTTATTTTCCAATACTTCAATATTTCTTTGCTTTACTTACTTTGTTTCCACAGTTTGTAGGTTCTTTCAATATTTAATTATTCGTTTCCATATTTTCTTTCCTTTACTCATTATGTTTTCTTAGTTTACCTATTAGTTTGTGAGTAGAATTCAAAATATGTATGAAGCCTTGTGACTTTATCTGTTAGTTTGTTAGGTGATTAATATCTTTGTTATAAGTAGGGATAATCTAATTCAATGTAGAAGTTAACTTTATAGACATAAATATCTGTATGGGTAATTTATGGAAATTAGTTTGAACAAGGGTAGTGTGTTTTATGGTAATAATCTCTTATTATTTTCTTTTCCAAAGTGAGTATGCTTGAAGAATTTCTAAAGTCAATATTAGCTTGATCTAATTGCTTAATTATATGTAAATATCATGAGTATATTCTTCTACTAGGGATTACTTGTGCCTATGGCACTCCCCAATAAAATTTAAATGATATTGACAAATAATTATATATTAAAATAAGCATTAGGAGTTCATACATTAAAATTGAAAACTTAAAATGAAAAACCAAAGATAAGTTATAGAAGATGTGTATATATAAAGTATATGCATGTGCAATGTGCCAAAGGATGCATAAGCATCTAACACACATGAATATATAAAAACATCCAAAAATGGAACTTGGAAGTATTTCTTAGTTTTCTCATGAGTCATGCCAATGCTTGCTTTCAATATGAAGCTCCAATTCTAAAGTGACTATTGGGAAAGGATGCTCATCCACTGGTATTTTAATTTATGAAACCCTCACCACCATCAGTAAATCCATTTCTCAACCAATGATAAAAACCCATCAACTTTAGAAAACCATACCCCACTTCCCAATCCAGTTTCAGCAAGGGAAGTCCACAGCTGATACAAACTGCACTATTGCATTCCATTAGAAAATAGATAAAACCCAAATAATAATTAACCTTAAATATGTCCTAATTTATTCACTTTAGGGAATAATTTTTCAAATCGTATCAATTACACACTATGAAATGAAATGAAAACAAATTGAAACAAATATGAAATGAAATGAAATGAAAAATGAATCATTGGTGAACCGAGACCCACTTCTTGTGAGTGAAAACAACAATCAAAATCAAAGTAGATATTAGACTGATCTAGTGAAACGAAACAATTTAACCATGTCAGTCAAAAAAAGTATTGTTGTATTTACATTAAGGGTAGATTTGTGGTTCCTAGTGGCTCACTCTTCCAGCAAGTTCTTCCTTGCCTTTTTGATGTGTCAACAAAATAAATATTAAGCAAATTTAATTATATCCTTATATTTTTAAGGTCCGATATAACATACGGACTCCTGCTGCTGCTTCTAATACCAGAAGCTGAAAACAACCAAAAACGACAAAGAAAGCCTTAAAGATTAGCAGAACCTAAAGAATGAGAAGAAGATAAACATTGTGACTATTAAGTTCCAAAATAGCCAAATCTATACTGTTTTGAACTTCAGATAGTACAAAAAACTCTTAAAAAGCATAAAATTTTGCTCAAAAAAATTGGAAACCCTAACTCCCTGTAACTATTTAGGCCTCCAAAACAATTAGTACAAAGCATCATCATCAAAATCACACTATCAATAGTAACAAAAATAATTTGAAGTCAACTAGTACAAAGTATTTTAGTCGGTAGTACATATTTTTTTTTTGTTGGTATAGAGTACAAATTTTTATTGATGGAAGAAGAGCATATATTTTTCACGTGGAAAAGAACAGAGAAAAAAAAAAGTGAAAGGGAACAAAAGTTAGGTTATTGGAAGGGCTCGTCATACTTGGAAACTAGCATGTCTTGAGGTTTTTTTACTCCTCCAACTATTCCCATTTATCAAAATACACAACCCATTAGATAAAAATATCCTTAAAAAGTTAAGAATGAAGCAAAGTTAGAACTTACAACTCTCCATATTATATGAGTGAAAGGGATTAAAAAAAAACTATTAATGCCTTAAGAAAAAGATTTATTATCAACAACAAAAAGGAAAACCCCTCACATGACCAAAATAAATAAATCAATTAATTTTACATTTGAAAAAAATCAAACCTGTAGATGATGAGCAACAAGAGAACTACTAGATGTTAGTGAAGATAACTCAGCTACAATTGAAAATCCAAAAGAAGGTGAAGATAATTGTTCGATTTACCTAGTATGAACTCTTGCAATTGAAAATCAAAGTGAAGGTGGAGGTCTGACACCTCGATGATTTCTCCAATCACACCGAAAACCTCTGTGTTGCCATGGTAAAAGTGAGATGTGGTGGTGTCGATGAAGGCTTTGTGTGTGAGAGAAAGAGAGAGAGAGAAGGGGAATTGGGTCTTTACTCCGGATGGCTGAGAGGAAGAGACAGGGAAGAGAGTGGTGATAATGGGAGCATTCAATGCTCTGTTTACTTTTGCCCAATGTAATGGTCCTATTTGATCCAACGGGTGAGAAATGGCGAGAGTTTTGATCTATGACTGAGAGATGTTCTCATCTATCAAGTGAATGATGTTTATTGCCCTTGATCTCGGCAAGTTGAGTTGAATGGCTGATCTTGGCCGTTGATTTAAAGTAAAACCCAATCTCAGCTGTTCTAACAAAATGTATCTCACATACATTTCAAAAAACTGCTCTCCCTTATTATGTAGATTAGCGAGACAAGTGGGATATTTTCATGCGGATATTGAATTTTAGTAGTCTAAACTTTCTCCATGCAAGGTAATGAATTGGGAAAACTGACACCACATTTTTTTATTCAATTTAGGGTTAGGTTTTTAAGAATGAACATTATGTAGTTTGCACAATGCATGCCACGGCGATTGGGGAATAACTAAGTCACAATTGTAATGAACATGGTAATCTTATTTTTTTATTATTTTCTTTTATACAAGCGACCTTTCATTTAGGGTGAGGGTTTTGAATTTAAGTGTAATTTTAGGGAGCATTTTGTCCTTAACTTTGAGATGGATGCATCTACAATATATAATACATCTTCTTGCTTATTATGTCTCTAGTCTTATATAATTGGGTGATGTGTGCTAAAACTATTTTTTTTATTTTTTGTGTTCCAGATAACATTAGATTCATGCATGCAGATGGATTTGGACATCAATGGAATATTTTTGTATTCAGACTTACATTTTGTTTCAAGATTGTGCATTTTTGTATAACTATTTTGTTATATTTGGACCTTTGTAGATGTTATGTTTCTAATATGATGTATTGATTTTGGAACTTTATTTGAAGTGTTTGATATATAAAGTGTTAAGTAGAATGGATATATGGATGATACATCTGTTGTAATTTTATTTATAGATATATATATTGGTCCAGGAAAAAAAATATGCCCAATCTATTTTACTAAAAGGTTTTTGGGCCAAAATGTACTTTTAGCGACAATATATATTTTAGTCGCTAATACATTTCAATTATATTTGGTAATGATTTTATTTGTCGCCGAATGTATAATTCTCCTAGCTACTTGGCAATCACTTCTAGCAACAAACTCACTCATTACTGCTTGTAGTCCTTTAGCGACGTAATAATTTTGTTGCAAGAAACAATATTTCGGCAACAAATTTTTCAAATGGTCGTAGAAAGTTTCAATGTTTGGCGACAAAATTTTACAGTGGTTGCAAAATGTATTCTTTATCAACTATTAATTTAGTTGCAGAAATATACCTTTGGCGACGAAACAATAAAATTGTCGCGAAACTTTTTAGTGGCAAGGCTTTAATAACAACCTGGCAACCAAATAGAAATCGTCACCCATCATGTTTAGCGACAAAAAAGCTATTTTCAGCGACAAATTTTTGGTTGCTGAAGATGGCTTTTCTTGTAGTGCAAATAGTTACTCCACTGTAGACCCCTCATATAGGCCTAGCTCTTCAATAAACCATAATAAGGAGGGCTCGATTCATTTTATGGCCACGTATTAGCCGTCTACCACAGATCTTACTAGATTGAATGATAAGGGCAAAAATCATCTAGCACCCACATCCCCTTCCAACTCAAATCCTACCCCTCGAGTTGATGGTTCCATTTCTCACTCTAAACCTAACCAGACTAAATCCCGGTTAAGGATCCCCTCAAACTCAATGAAATTTGGATCTTCGACCCTCATTAACATGAACAAGACCCCAACACCCTTTAATTCCCAAGCTTTATTTTCTAATACTGAATTCCCATCGTTACCAGTGAAATCTCCCTTGTTTGTGCAAACTCGCGGGGATGGACCGACCGTCACATTGGTTACAACCCTCTTGTCTACCAACTCTACCAAACAATCTCCCTCCGTTTTCCATCGTCCACCACCTAAATGTGTTACCGGTCTGCCTCCTGGTGGGACATCCATTAAATTGGCCATATTTGGTAATCCCCAACCACCGGATCGACACCTTAGAGGTTCGTTGGATGGAGCTTTGACACCCCCTCAGATTCCAAATTGGGAGTTCGAGATGATAATTGCACTACCATTGAGTGTGATGAAAGAGATGAGTCAGCTTCAATGATCGAGGCTAACCTAGGAAATGCAACTGCGGTTTGCCAAGAGCATTATGCTCCACAACAAAGTCTTAACATTTCCAATGAAGGTGATGGCATGGAATTGTAGGGGTGCTGGAAATGAGGGCTTTTTGAGAACCCTGTGTGATTTAGTTCAAGGACATGATCCAGTCCTTTTGATTTTGTTTGAAACTAGAGTCAATGGTTTACAAGTCGAGCATATTCTTCAACGCACAACATATAACCAAATGTTTAGAGTTGAAGCTGTCGAATTCTCAAGTGGGATATGGTTGTTATGGAGAAATGATCTCATTGAGGTGGAAGTTCCTCATCAGACTTCCCAAGCCTTGAGTGTAATCATGAAAAGGAAAAGTGAAATTGACTGGCTCTTTTATGGCTCTATATGCAAGCCCTAATCCAACCTCGTGAGAAGAATTATGGGAATACTTAATGGGATTAGCAGGGGCTTTGAATCTCATGTGGATGGACGCGAGTGATCTCAATGAAGTGGCTAATTATAGTGAGAAAAAGGGTGGGGCTAGAGTTAAGCAACAGAGATGTGAGAAGGTTGTGAACTATCTAAACAATTGTAACCTTTTTGACTTGGGGTTTGTTAGACCAAAGGATACTTAGGTGAACTCCCGAAGCGAAGTCTATATAATTTTCAAGTGCCTAGATCGTGGCCTATGCATCCCCGCCTGGCGAGAATTGTCTCCCGAGGCATGGGTCTAACACCTTCCTCGCACTCACTCCGACCATTGCCTACTCCTTATTGACACTTATAGTGCTCCTCCACTGTATATGTTACGTCCATTAAGAATGGAAGCTGCCTGGTTTACTCACCTAAAATTTAGAGATTTGGTCCATTAAGGAAGAAGTTTTCAAGAGAAGGATATCTCACAAATAATCTCCCGCTTTATAGATGCTACTCAAGATTGGAATAAAGAAGTCTTTGGCAATATCTTTCATAGGAAACGAAGGATATTGGCCCGGCTCAATGGTGTCCAAAAAGCTTTGAGGAACTATCATTGTCAGTTCTGGGAGAGGCTTGAGAGGCAACTAATTGAGGAATATAACACCATTCTACAATAAGAAGAATTATTTTGCTATAAAAAATCCAGGGTGAAGAAAATCACTATGGGTGATTGCAATACCAAATATTTTCATACTTCTACTTTAATTCGGCGAAGGCACAATAAGATTATGTCTCTTAAACTCTCTAATGGATATTGATGTTTGGATAGGGACTCTTTCAAAGATCTCGCGCTTCAATATTTCAAGGACATATATACACCTGATCAGATTGATGTGCAACGGCTTGATGATTCTTCTTAGCTCTATGGGTATAAGCAACTTTCCCCATTTGAATGTGCGTCTCTTTCCAATTCCATATCTATGGATGAAGTCAAAAGGGCCATGTTTTCCATAGGTTTTCCATGGGAGGATACAAGGCCTCTGACTTGGATGGTATTCATTCAGTCTTCTACCAAAGGTACTGGTACACAGTTGGTCCAACTCTCACTAATATGGCTCAATTGGCCTTCTCACGAGGATCTCTTCCCGAAGGGATAAATCGTACTCTCATTACGCTCATCCCTAAGATGGAACACCCTGAAACAATTGCTCAGTTCTAGCCCATTAGTCTTTGTAATGTGACTGTCAAAATTATCTCCAAGATCCTGGTTAATTAGTTTAGGCCCTTCCTTAATAGATTGGTCAGTCCTAACTAGTTTAGTTTCGTCCCAGGGTGACAGACAATAGATAATATCATCATCATCATTCAAGAGCTTCTGTATACTATGCATAAAATGAAAGGTAAAACAAGGGGCATGGCCATCAAAATCGATCTTGCGAAGGCTTATGATTCACTGAGTTGGGACTTCTTAAGACAGGTTCTGTGAGGTCTTGATTTTCCTTTAAATTAGATTAACCTTATTATAAACTACATTACTTTCTCTGAACTTGCTTTGTTATGGAATGAGGAGCGCACCGCGTATTTTCATCTCGGATGAGGTTTACAACAGGGTGATCCCTTATCACCATATTTGTTTGTCTTCTGCATGGAAACCCTAGGTCACAGCATTGAAATGCAAGTCGAGCAGAAATGATGGAAGGCTCTGAAACCCGCTTGTAATGGTCCAGAAATATCCTATATTTTCTATATCGATGACTTAGTTTTATTTGGCATAACTATTGAATGTCAGGCGGCAACCATGGCTTTTGTCTTACAAAAATTTTGCCACTGGTCTGGCCATAAAGTTACTCTGGAGAAGTTCAAAATGCTGGTGTCACCTAATGTCAATAGGAATACAGCTTGTATTCTTAGCGACAAGTTGAGTATTCTGTTAATATCGAATCTTGGCAACTGCTTAGGGGCTCCATTAATCCATTCTCGAGTCACTAAGTCCAAGTATATGTATATTTCGGATAGAGTACGGACTAAACTAGACAGCTAGAAGGCACATTTGCTGTCAATAGCGGGAAGGACAACCTTGGTTTAGATAGTGACTTCAGTGTCGCGCCTCGATTTTTTGCACTAAAAAAAGACAAGTGAGAAAAACACAGTGCTCTCTCGTTAGAACTTATCCTCCTAGAAAGATGAGTACAACTAGGTTTGAATTAGAAATTGATTTGAATTAAGGGCTTTTAGAAAAAGTTTGGAGTCGCCACCAAACTTGATTAAGATGAGTTAGGTCACTTAAAAACTAAGCACAATCCGAAGATTACACTTAGGGTTTTTGAAAAGATTTCAAAAACTTCCTCAAGAGATGGTTTTTAGAAAATACGTTGTTTAGCAACCTTTGGAAATATTCAAGCTCTTTTTGAAAACAACTCCATTTGGTTTTTGAAAATAGTGATCTGGGTTCGGATGCTGATTACGTGTAGGGAAGACGCACTAAGCCATCACCCTACCCCACCCTTGCCGTACCTACATGTCTAGTCACCCTAGGTTCATCCATTAGAGTCTTTGATTAATAAATATCCAAAACTATCCACTTGATTTGAAAAAAAAAAGTTGACATGATACATGATAATGCAAGTGCGATAATTTGATTCGATTTTGAAAGTAGATTTGAAAAGAACTTGATTTGATTTGAAATGGATTTGATACTAAAAGAAAATTTTAGAAATTGAAAATAGATATTTGAAAATAGATTTTTGAAATTGGAAGTTTAAAAATAATTATGGAATCGAAAACTTGAAAAAGGTTGTGAAAATAGAGGCTTGAGAAAGGTTGTGATCGCGCCTATGAGGGTTGCCTACGTATCCCTTTTTGAAAATCAGGTCAATCGTAGTTCGAACAAGAGTCCGATAAAAAATTTGATTTGAAAAAGGGCTTGATTTGAACTTTGAATAGAAGATTTGAAAAGATTGGGGGTTGAAGCATGTAATTGAATTGACTTGACTTGAACTTGAACTTGGAAAAACTTGATTTTAGAAAGTTTGGTTTTGGAAAACCTAGACTTAGGAAAGATAGGACTTAGGAGAGACTTGAGGTTTAAGAAAGATTTGATTTTACTTGGAAGGGATTTAGAAAAGATTTGACTTGAATGTTAGACTTGGAAGATTTGAAAAGTTGGAGTTTAAGAAAGATTGGGTTTAGGAAATCTCGAATTTAGGAAAGTTTTATTTTAGAAAAGTTTCAAATTAGGAAAAGTTTTGAAATTGGAAAGTTTTGGATTTAGAAAGTTTCGAATTTGGTAAAGTTTCGTTTGTTAGGAAAGAGTTGATTAGGTTTGAAAAAGATTTAGAATTTGGAAAGTTTTAGAATTAGGAAAAGTTTGGGTTAGGAAAGATTTGATTAGGTTTGAGCAAGATTTGGAATTTGAAAAGTTTTAGAATTATGAAAAGTTTGGGTTAGGAAAGATTTGATTTCTATTTCCTAAAATAAAAGATTGGATTTTATTTTCAAAAAGAGATGATTTGATTTATTTTCAAAAAATGGAAGATTTGATTTGACATATAATTGGAAAAAGACGAATTTTCAAAAACTTAAGTTTGGAAAGCCATAGTTTTGGTATAGGAAAAATGATTTTGGAAATCTAAGATTTGAGGAAAGATTGAAAATCATGTTTTAGGAGAGAAAATTAGGGTTTCCTAACCATGACTCTAGGTTTTGACTTGAACTCCAAGAAAAAGGGAATTTGAAAAATAGATCTTTTTGGAAAGAAAGATTTTTAGGGAAGAGATTTTTGGAAAGTAAATTTGAAGAGAGTTTTAGAAAGTAGATTTGTAAAGAGATTTTGGAGAGGGTGTAGAAAAAAATGTTGGAAAGAGGATTCGAATGTGGACTTTTATGAGTCTCTAAAAATATCCCACTTTCTTAAAATGATTCTAACCATGAAGAGATTAGAACCATTCTAAGATTATGGTTTTAAAAACAATAAAGATTTGAAAATATGGACCATGAAAGTCACTTTAAATGTAATATTTTCCTAAAGCAACCCTAACCATAGAAAAGCTAGAATCACCTTAGGATTGTGATTTTTAAAATAAGTTTAGAGAAAGAAAATTTAATGCCAGTTTTGAAAACGATTTTTGATGCAAGTTTTGAAAATAAGTTTTGGAGATGTGCATAATCATGATATACACAATGCAAGTTAGGGCCGTGAACATACAAAGTTAAAGGTTTCACCACATAATCAAGAGGGCCGAACCCACGTGGTCTCCGGTTAGACTAAGAGAAAGCCCCTAACACGATGACTTTCAATAGCCTAATCTTACACATAAACCGAGGAGTCCCTTGATTCAATCATGCAAGAAGGGGGGGGAGGGGGAGGAATTGTGTAAACGTAAATAGGAAGCCTACCTTGTGTCTTCTTTGTTTTGCTTGCTTTATTTACTTTGTTTTGCTTACTCACTTGCTTTGTTTTACTTTGGTCTTCAAGAGCTTGCTTTGGTTTTCAGGAGCTTCCGAGTTGCAGTACTTCAAGTCTTCAATGGGGGCTTCGGAGATTCGTATATGAGTGTATAAGAGTGTATGTGTGCCAGGGTTAAGTGTATAGGGGGCTAGGGTTTTGTATATGGAGGCTAGGGTTTAAAGAACCTAAAGAAAACTAGGCTTTGGAAGGGCTTCGAGTTTTGTAATTCGAAAAATGGAGTTTTTGGATTGTGTTTGCGGACTTTTTTCACGCTAGAGGAGGTTTTGTATTTATAGATAGAAGAGCAAACTGGCACCTAATGTAGTGGCGCTAGGCCAAAAATCCCACTGGTGCCACTAGGAGTGGCGACAGGCCATTTTTTGGCTTGGCGCCATCCATTTAGAAAATGTTTAAGGTCGGCAAGCAACGTATCTTCAAAAGATTTGGGCGTCTGTATTAGTGACTACCATGTAATTTTTAGTCTGGGTTCACTAGGAGTGACTCCAGAAAGTTCGGAAATGATTTAAAGGGCCAAGAATGGTCCGGAGGGCCAGAAAGGGACATGAACCCTTAGAATAGTGTCTCGAGGGTAGTAAACTTGAAAAATAATGTTAAGATGTGTTGGAAGGGTTGACCGGGCCATTTGGGGCAAAACGGTTAATCAGGCCACAAAGCTGCCGAGATGGACTTGGAATGTTCCGAAAGAAGGCTTGAGTCTTGGAAACATTAGCTAGAATGTTCCAAGAGGTTTTCGGTTTGATACCTAGAGGCGGTGTGGCTGTAAAAGGTGATCGACCCACTAGGGGCAAAATGGTCATTTCGTATCGAGCTTGCCGAAATTGATTCGGAATGATCCAAAAATGCACTGGAAGGTCGGGGATACTATTAGAAGCAAAGCCAGTGTGGTTCCCCGGGCGCTCGGCTATCTAGGGGCAAATTGGTCATTTTGATCGGTGGGTCTCAAAATTGGCCCGAAACCAACTGGAAGGCACCTAATCATATCGAATTGTCCTTAGGACAATCTTGGAAAGGGTGGAGTTACCGCTTTGAGGACTTAAGTACTTTCTCGAAAAAGCGTGCTAGAAAGCCCTAAGGGCAATTTTGATCATTTTTCACCGGAGTGGGCTAGCAGGCACTAGTGTTGACCTGTGTTTTGAGTGTTTCCATCACTTTGACGATCTGTGGTGAGTTGGTTTCCAAAGGTATCTCGTCCTATGATAAACATGTCACAATCAAGAGGTGAGTTCGGTCCTGTGACATAAGGGGTTTATTGGCAATTCCCTATGTCAACCTATTTACGAGTGTTTTCGCTGCTCCGACAGTTGTGAAGTTTGTGAGTATTTTCGTTACTCTAACAGGTCGCGATCATTCCAGAGACTGCTTGATCGCAAGAAGTTGCTAGGTGAACTTATCGCCTGAGGAATCAACTTTCTCGAAAGGCGTGCCGAAAAGGACATTCTTCATTGGCGAGCTAGCAGGCGCCAAAGGTGGACCGTTCTACCATCTTGGGGACTTGGGGTCTTATCCCGGTCGACGTGTTTGAAAGGACTTACAGTTTTGAAGATTTTCTCAAAAAACGTGCCGGACTGGATGGTCTTACCGTCTGAGGGATTAACTTTCTTGAAAGACATGCCAAGCTTAATTTGAACTGGAACTGGACTTTGATTAGATTTTGATCTTGGAATTGAGATTGAAATGGGAACTTACGGTCTTTGAGAAGACTTGCCCACTGGAATCGAACCGGACAATGCCCCAAAGGCATTTTAGTCATTTTGCCTCTATCTGGCCCGCGAAGCGATTGATTAGATTGAATTATGTTTGGAAAGCTGGTTTGAACTGGAATATGGCTATATTGGCTTGAACTCAAGTCTGGACAGACTGGAAGTTGCCGAGCGTGCAAAAATGGGATGCTTACAGTTGCCCCTCTTTTTCTGTCTTCGTAAAACGATAGAGTCAGAGTCCCATATTAAACGTGAGGCGGTCGGAGGGACGGACTTTGAATATTTTTTGGAAATTGGAAATGGATATTTGGCCTAAAGGGTGTTCGAAATCGAGTTTTGGCGGGAAAAAGACAAAACTTTCCGGAATTGGAAACTGGCATCACTAGTAGTGGCGCCCTTGTTAAAATCAGCAAACTGTTGATTTGACGTTTTGCAGAAGTTGAATGGTTTTTCAAAAATTTGAGAGCTCTTGCAAGGAAATTGACTTGGACACTGAAGAAGTGCTTCCTAGGGACTGCTAAGGGTTGCCGGAAGTAGTCACCGTCGTCGGAAGAGAAGATTTCGTTGGAGAACTCTAACAGGTGAGTTTTTAATTTTATGCTGATTTTGATATATAAAACTCCGTTTGAGTCATGTGAACAGTGGTAAAGTTATTTTTGTATTTTGGTGCTTGTTTAATTGACTTTGAGTGATTTTACGTGTTTATGTAAAGGGAATTTCTACAAGAATTGGGGGTTTGTATCCGCAGCCTTGGGCATTGAATTTTCTAACTAGATTTTTATACTGTGTGCCTTAGAAAAATGTGTTTAATAACCGTGTGAAGTTTCATATTTTTTGAAAACTCGATGATTTTTTTGATTTTCTGGAAAATAGAAAAATACTTGAAAAATAGAGAAAATTTAATAAATTGATGAAATTATTAGAGTTTAATATTTAGAAAAATATGAGAATGTTTTAGAAAATATTTGAAATGATTTTGAGAAATTTTATGAAAACTTTGAAACCCATTGGTTTTTTGAAAATAAAACATGTCTTTAAAAAATTTGGAAATTCGAAAAATGTGCATAGGTGTCAGTGCTATGTGATTGTGACACTGTGAAATGCATGGTTTGTGTCTAGTTCTAGTGTCGTGGGTGTTGTAGGGACTGTTTTTTAAACAGGACTCTGTCGAAATGTTTTTGAAATTCAAGAAAGAGTTGGAAAATTTTTGAAATAAAATCTTTTTGTAGGAAAAAGATATAAAACTATTGAGGGTGGGACCTTTTGGCAGAGAAGGTCTTGAGAAACTCGGGAGAGCCTAAAACTATTGGAAGAAATATTTAGGAAGACTTTTGAAAATGGAAATTTGAATAAGAACTTTTAAGGAAACATATTTTGGAAGAGTTGAAAATGAATTTCGACTTTAGAAACCTTGGGAAAAGAAATTTTGGAAGATTTGAAAACTTAAGAATTAATTGTGAAGAAGACTTTTTGAAGGAGGAAGTTTTAGAAATCCTTGATTGGATTAGAACGTTTTTTTTTTTTAGTAAAAGCCTGGGATGGACTTTGATTAGAAAATTTTAATTTTGAAAGTTGATTTTGAATTAGAAATTATTTTGAAATTTTGGAAAAAACATGTACAAAATTCGTTTCGACCTAAAATTTGAAAGCAGAATGTTTAGAAAATTCATTTTGACTCGAAATTGAAAATCTTTTGAGAGCAAAATGTATAAGAAATTCATTTTGATTCGAAAGTTGAAATTTTTTGTTTTTAAAAGACAAAATGTATAGGAAATTCATTTTGACATGAAACTAGAATTTTAAAATCAAAATGTGTAGGAAATTCATTTTGACTTATCATTTGAAATCTTTTTTTTTCTTTTTCATTCCCCCCCCCCCCCCCCCCCCGTTGTCGTTGTTCCCCTTTCTTCTTTTTACTTCTTATCTTTTTTCCCTTTGTGAGTTATACTAACCTCATGTCAATATTCTTACCTTGATTTTCAAGATGGTAGACGCGGGTGATGACGATTCACAGAGGAGACGCTGCTCTGGAAAGGCAGCCCGAACAGATTTTATCGACAGCTCTAGTCGATCTAAGGCTAACCAGCGATCTGCTAGTCGAGCATCTTCCAGCCAGAGTGGGAGGGGGGAATAGGCCTCCAGTTGACCTCTTCCTTTTAGTCAAGCCAGCCTTTGAGGGGGAATAAGTCGACCCCTTCCTTTTAGTCGAACCAGCCTTTGAGGGGAGATAGCTGCCGAGGACGAAACACCAGGCCTTAGAGATTGTGTGACAGGTCATGAGAGGCTTCTCAGCAAAACTGAGTGTGGGATGCCATGGGAGACTGCTTTATGATTGTAAATCTTTTGCACTTGGGATTTGAAGGGGAGAGCATTGGTTCGTCTTTGGTTGTCTGACTTATCTTTCTTCCATTTTGGGGAACATGAGCTTGCTCCCTCCCATCACGAGTATGATTTCCTCTTAGATCTTTGAGATGATTCGACTGACATTATGGGACCTATTTTTCTTGATGGTTGCATCACAGTTGTCTAGTCTCAGCTTGACCTCCATCGTGCAGTCCTTTCTCTTGATCTCCCACCCCAGTTTTCTTATGTTCCAGTAGAGTTTCTATTTTCTCACTTTTAGTTTTTGATAGGCATGACAGCTCATCCAGTTGATTAGCACTCTTCTCAGGATTGGTTAGTCTCTTGTATGGTGGCCCTGGCTTTGCTCTTCTTAAAATTCTTGGTGTTATTTTCAAGGGAATGACTTGGTTGACTGTCAGTTATATGCACTACTTGCCAAGATTTGTGTGGGGCACTCATATGCTCTTATGGTTGTGGGAGAGGCTCTCGTGAGCCTTACTAGACTCCAGCAAGGGGTCGATGCTCATTTTCAGGGACGTGCTTCATTATTCCAGCTTTGGGCGATCGGACCCTTATTCGTTACTCCTCTTTTTCAGCATACATTGTATTCCGAGTCGGAAGTCATTTGACTGTGGAGGTCGAGGGTGGGCCATTGTCCTATTAGGTGGATGTTAACCCTTCTTAGAAGCAATGTTGACTCAATGCAAGATAATCTCTTATAAATGAAAAAGAAAGAAGTAGAAAAACAAAAATACAAATTGCAAGTCAGTTTCTGGTTTTTAGAGAGCTCTATGCAATGCATGTCCTAGGGTGTCCCTATTTAAGAGGGAGACTAAATGTGATGGATTTGGCTCATTTTCGGAGATAGGGGGTCTGCCCCTGTATGTAAGTACTTTGCCATTGATCGAGAAACTGAATTCATGAGAATAAGGAAACTCATTGAATAAAAGAATAAAAGTATATTTTAATAGAGGGAGGGGGAATATTTTCCTTTGGACTCCCACCTATCTAATTTTACATAAGAAATCCTAAACTACTCTTGAGTCTTCAGATTCGCCTTCTTTGGATTTGACGTCGAGGAGGTCGCTGAGAGACCTTGCTGATTGGTTATCCCTTATCTTCTTGGCAATCCTATCTCCGTGAGCATAGAAGGATTGGGGCCCCTCTTGTGGAATGAATTGATGTGCATGCAATGATTCCTTAGGGTTACATGGGAACCCTTAGGGTTTGGGTAGGTTTAATGCAAGGGAGAGTAACCTTGGTGTTACTCTCTTTGGGTTAATCATATGCATGAGAATGCAGTGACTTGAGTTACTCTGAAACTCTTGTCTTAACATGGAATATGAATATGGATGCAAAGAGTATAAGGAAAGAGAACGCAATGGTAAAGTAAACGTGCATGCATAAGCAGTTAGACAAGCATTATAACAGTAAGAATACAGTCATTATAACAACATGAATAAATAGATATAAAGGAAAGTAAAAGTAGTTGTCCTTTCCTCCATGATTTTGAAAACAGTGCGTGTGCCTTAAATTTGACAGAGGTTTGGCTATGCATGGTGGCTACATGAGCATGAGGTTAAGGGTTTACTAATGCGTCCTAAAAAGGCTCAGTTCTCGGTTTTTCAAACCTAGGCCCACTCCCTGAGGTGGTGCCATGATCGGTTGGTGATCCGAGCAGGGGAACCATCAAGAGGCCATAGGCGAAGAAACTGACACAGCATCTTACCCACAACCAATATACCGTTCCCCCTTCTAATTAGAAGGGGCAGATCAGGGTAAAAATATAAGTATGTTAGAATGCAAGTGCACGTGCAGTGTGTGTGTGTGATTTTTTAAAAGCGGAGGAAAGAGCCCAACAACTCCCACTCATCCTGTTCATCACATTCATACATAACAGTTAACAATATTGTAAATAAAAAGCGCACCTACAAAACAAAGATGCAAGAGTTAGTATGTACATGGCAAACTTAATGCAAGATAATATGCATGGAGTTGAATGCATTTTTTTTTTTTTTAAAACAACTTCGAAAATTTGATTTTGAAAAATTGAAAGTGGATAGAAGTAGACAAGTTAATTGAAGACTCTACATGGGTGAAGGGTGAAGAGACATGACTATGGCTTAACCCTCTAAGTAGTCCCCAATGGAGTCGCCAGCTGTCGCGCTCAGATTTTTCGCGTTCGAGGAATACACACACAAGCAAAAAAAATACTATACTCTCTTGTTAGAACTCATCCTCCTAGAAGAATGAGTGTGACTAGGTTTGAATTGAAGATTGATTTGAATAAAGGGTTTTTGGAAAACAATTTGGAGTCACCACCTAACTTGATTAAGGTGAGTTAGGTCACCTAAAACTAAGCACAATCTGAAGACTACACTTAGGGTTTTTGAAAACGATTTTGAAAATACTTCCTCCAGAGATGGTTTTTAAGAAAACAGGTTGTTTGACAACCTTTAGAAAATATTTAAGCTCTTCTTTGAAAATAACTCTGTTTTGGTCTTTCGAAAATAATGACCTAAGGTTCAGAGGTTGGTTACGTGTAGGGAAGACGCACTAAGCCATCATCCTATCCCGCCCTTGCAGTGCTTACATGTCTCACCCATTAAAGTCTTCAATTAATATATGTCCAAAACTATCCACTTTTAGAAAAGAATATTTAAAAGAATAATGCAAAATGTGCAAGTGCAAGAAAAGAGTTTAACTTTTAAAAATAGACTTGGAAAAGAAATTTGTTATTTGAAAAGACTTGATTTGAAACTTGAAAGAAGGATTGAAAAATTGGAAATAGATTGAAAAATAGATTTTAGAATTAGAAACTTGAAATAGATTATAGAATTGAAACATTGAAGAAGATTGTGGGATTGGAGATTTGAAAAAAGTTATGACCACACTCGTAAGTGTTGCCTACGTATCCTTTTCGAGAAATCAGGTCAGCCATAGTTCAGACATGAGTCCGATTGAAAATAAAATATTTTGATTGGAAAAAGAAATTGAGTTGGAATTCGAATTAGAAGCTTAGGAAATCAGGATTGAACTTAGACCTAGAATTGAACTTGAAAGAGGATTTGACCCTTGGAAGAGAACTTGGATTAGATTTGGAAAGATAGAGTTTTGGGAAACCTAGACTTAGAAAAGATGAGACTTAGGAAAGACTTGAGGTTTAAGAAAGATTGGACTTGTTTTCAAAAGATAAAGATTTAGAAAATGTTCAAATTAGGAAAGATTCAAGATAGGAAAATTCTGTTTTAGAAAAGTTTCATTTCAGGAAAAGTTTCGAAATTAGAAAGTTCCAAATTAGGAAAAAATTAAAATTGAAAAGTTTTGAAATTGAAAAGTTTTGAAATTGAAAAGTCTTCTTTTTAAGAAAGAGTTGATTTTTGGAAAGAATTTGAATTAGGAAGAGTTTAGTTTAAGAAAGATTTGGAGTTTGTAACGTTTAGAATTTAGAAAGTTTTAACTTAAGAAAGTTTTGAATTTAGAAAGTTTAGAATTTTGAAAAGATTCAAAGTTTGAGTTTAAGAAATACTTGAGATTAGGAAAGATTTGAGTTTAGAAAAGATTTGAAAATTCAGATTTGGAAAGTTGAAATTTGGAAAGGTATGAAATTAGGAAAATTAAGAAGCTTAAAGTTTAAGGAAAGATTTGAAAGTTTAAATTTTGGAAACTTAAGGGTTAGGAAGGTATGAGATTAGGAAGGATTGGAATTAGAAAAGATTTAGATTTGGAAGAATTGGTTTAGAAAAGATTTGGATTTTATTTCTAAGAAGAAATGTTTTGATTTTGTTTTAAAAAATAGAGGATTGGATCTAATTTCCTTAATGGGGAGATTGGATTTGGTATGGATTTGGAAGGTGAAGTTTTAGAAATCCTAGATTTGGAAGACTATATTTTTAATGTAGAAAATTGATTTTGGAAACTTATGATTTAAATGTAAAAAAGGAGATTTTGGAAACCTAGGTTTTGAGGCAAAATTAAAAATCATGTTTTAGGAAAGAAAAATTATGGTTTCCTAATCGTTGGCTCTAGGGTTTAACTTGGACTCTAGGAAAAGAGATTTTTGAAAGTAAAATTTTTGGAAAGAAAAGGTTTTTGGAAGGAGATCTTAAAAAGGAGTTTTTAGAAAGTGAATTTTGAAAAGAGAGTTTTTTTGGAAAGAGATTTTTAGAAAGAGTTGTTCTAGGAAGGAGTTTTTAGAAAAGAGATTTTTGGAAAGAATTTTTCTAGGAAGGAGATTTTAAGAAAGAAACTTAGGGAGTGTTTTTAGCAAGTGAATTTTAAAGGGAGCTTTTTTAGAAATAAGCTTAAAAAGAAGTTTTGAAAAATAGATTTTTTAAGGGAGTTTTTAGAAAATAATTTTGGAAAGGAGATTGGAGAGAGTTTTTAGAAAGTATGTTGGAAAAGAGATTTTTAGAAGGAGAGATTTGAAAAGAGAATTTTTTAGAAAGTTCATAAAAATATCTCACTTTCCTAAAGCGATTTTAATCATAAGAAGATTAGAACCACTCTAAGATAGTGGTTTTGAAAATAACAATGATTTGAAAACAGGACCATGAAAGCCACTTTCAATGTAACACTTTCCTAAAGTAACCCTAACCATGAAAAGTCTAGAATCACCTTAGGATTGTGATTTTGAAAATAAGTTTTAAAGAAGAAAATTTTAATGCAAGTTTGAAAACAATTTGGAAAAACTAATTTCGTAGAGAATACAAGTTCGTGATATACACAATGCAAGTTGGGGTCGTGAACATACAAGGTTAAATGCTTCATCATATAATCAAAGGAGCCGAACCCACGTGGTCTCTGGTTAAACTAAGAGAAACCCCCGACATGGTGACTTTCAATAGCCTAATCCTACACATGAATTGGGAAGTCCCTTGTTTCAAGCATGCAAGAGGGGGGGGGGGAAAGAAGATGGGGGATTAAAATAGAAGAAAATCCAAGTGGGTTTGGAGAGAGAAGAGAGAGGGTGGAATTATGTAAACGTAAAAAGAAATCCTACCTAGTATCTTCTTATTTTGCTTGCTTTGCTTCGGTCCTCGCTTCGCTTTGCGTCAGTCTTCAAGGGCTTGTCTTGATCTTCGAGAGTTTCGGGTTACAACATTTCAAGTCTTCAATGGAGGCTTTGGAGGCTAGTGTATGAGTGTATATGAGTGTATGGGAGTATATGAGAGTTAGGGTTTGTATATGGGGGCTAGGGTTTGAAGAAGCTAAAGAAGACTAGGGTTTGGAAAGGCTACGATCTCTGTATACTGAAGATGCGAGTTTTTAGACTGAGTTTGCGGACCTCTTTCACACTGGAGGAGGCTTTGTATTTATAGAGAGAGGAATGACCTGGCGCCTGTTACAGTGGTGCTAGGCAAAACTTTACACTGGCGCCACTAGGAGTGGCGCCAGCCAATTAGGAAATGTTTAAGGTCAGCAAGCAATGTATCTTCAGAAGATTTGGGCACCTGCACTAATGACTACCATGCAATTTTTAGCCTGGCTTCACTAGGAGTGACTCCGGAAGGTTTAGAAATGATTTGAAAGGGTCAAGAATGGCCCAGAAGGTGGAAAAGGGACAGAAACCCTTAGAACAGTGTCTCGGGGGTAGCAAACTTGAAAAATGATGACAAGATGTGTTGGAAAGGTTGACCGGGCCATTAAGAGCAAAACGGTCAATTGGGCCGGAAAGCTACCGGGATGGACTCAGAATGTCCCGGAAGAAGACTCGAGGTTTGGAAACATTACTTAGAATGTCCCAGGAGGTTACCGGTTTGATACTTAGAGCCAGTGTGGTCGAAAAAGGTGACCGGCCTACTAGGGGCAAAACGACCATTTTGTACCAGGTTTACCGGAACCGACTCAGAATGATCTGGAAAGATAATGGAAGGTCGGGAATACTATAAGAAACATTCTCAGGAAGTTACTGATTTGATACCAAGAGCCGGTTGTCGCGCCCAGATTTTTCGCACTCGAGGAATACTCACCCAAGCGGGAAAAATGCTGTACTCTCTCGTTAGAACTCACCCTCCTAGAAGAATGAGTGCGACTAGGTTTGAATTGAAAATTAGGTTTGAATAAAGGGCTTTTGAAAAACATTTGGAGTCGCCACCTAACTTGATTAAGGTGAGTTAGGTCACCTAAAACTAAGAATAATCCGAAGACTGCACTTAGGGTTTTTGAAAAAACGATTTTGAAAATATCACCTCCAGAGAGGGTTTTTAAGAAAACAGGTTGTTTGGCAACCTTTGGAAAACATTTAGCCCTTTTTTAGAAAAATAACTCCGTTTGGTCTTTGAAAACAGTGATCTAGGTTCGGAGGTTGGTTACGTGTAAGGAAGACGCACTAAGCTATCACCCTACCCCGCCCTTTCGGTACCTACATGTCAATCTACCCTAGATTCACCTATGAGAGCCTTTAATTAACTAATGGACAACCCTATTCACTTTGAAAAACAATGTTTGAAAACTATGATGCATGATATGCAAGTGCAAGATAAGAGAATGGAAAGATAGATCTGAAAAGAAGTTGGATTTGATTTGAAAGAGATTTGAAGAAATAGAATTGAAATTGAAAAGCTTGAAAACTTGAAAATAGGAATTTGAAAATAGAAATTTTGAAATTGAAATTTGAGATTTGAGAAGATTTTGAAAACCACACCCATGAGGGTGGAATTGAAAGTTTGAAAAGTATTGTGACTGCACCTATGAAGGTTGCCTACGTATCCCTTTGGGGGAATCAGGTCAGTCGTAGTTCGGACCGGAGTCCGATTGAAAATAGATTGATTTGAAGAGAGAGATTGGATTGGAAGAAAGAAGTTGAATTGAAAATTGGATTTGATTTGAGATTAGAAGAGGAGATTGGAAGTTGAAATTAAGAAAGAGATTGAACTTTGATTTGAAAAGATTGATTTTGGAATAAGAAGGTTTAAGAAAACCTAGACTTAGGAAAGAGACTTAGGAAAGGTTTGACTTGACTTGGAAGGTTTAGGAGATTAGGAAAGGTTGGATTTAAGAAATGTTTGAATTAGGAAATGTTCGATTTAGGAAAGTTTCGGATTAGGAAAGTTTCATTTTTGGAAAGTTTTCGAATTAGGAAAGTTTTGAATTTAGAAAATTTTGAATTTAGAAACGTTTGAAAAAGGGAAGTTTTGATTTTGGAAAGTTTTGAAAACAAGGAAGTTTTGAAAATACGAAAGTTTCGTTTTGGGAATGGTTTGAAAAAGGAAAGTTTTCAGTTTAGGAAATGTTTGAATTAAGAAAGTTTTCAACTTAAGAAAGTCTTGAATTAAGAAAGTTTTGAATTTAGAAAAGTTTTAGATTTGAAAAGATTTTGAAGTTTTGGAAAGTTTAGAATTTGGAAAGATTCGGGTTTAGAAAGATTTAACTTAAGAAAGTTTCAAATTTAGGAAGCTTAGAATTTTAGAAAGATTTGAAATTTAGAAAATTTAGGATTTAGAAAGTTTTTAGGTTTAAATTTTAGAAAGTCTTGAAATTAGGAAAGGCTTGAGTTTAGGAAAGGTTTGAAAACTTAGGTTTGAGAAGTTAAGATTTGAAAAGAGGGTAGAATTAGGAAAGGGTTGAATTAGGAAAGATTTGAAAATTGAGTTTTTAAAATTTAGGAAAGATTTTTATGTTCAAGTTTTGGAAACTTAAGATTTAGGAAAGTGGAAGATTAGGAAGGATTGGAATTAGGAAAGATTTAGATTAGGAAGGGATTGGATTTGGTTTCTAAAAGAGAAAGGTTGGATTTTGTTTCCTAAAACGGAGGACGGGATCTAGTTTCCTAAACGGGGAGATTGGATTTGGTTTCTTAAAGAGAAGATAGGATTTGACAAGAATTTGGAGAGGGAAATTTTAGAAACCCTAGTTTTGGAAAATTGTAGTTTCGACGTAGAAAATAGGTTTTGAAAACATGTATAGTTTTGATGTAGAAAACAAAAGATTTTGGAAACCTAGGTTTAGGGCAAAGTTTGAAAATTGTGTTTTTGGAAAGAAAATTAGGGTTTCCTAATTGTGGGTTCTAGGGTTTGGTTTGGGCTCTAAGGAAAGAGTTTTTGGAAAGTGTGTTTTTAGAAACGAAGGTTTTTCTAGAAAGGAATCCTAGGAAGGAGTTTTTGGAAAGTATGTTTGAAGAGGGGGTTTTTGGAGAAGGATTTTAAAGAGAAGGAGTTTTGGAAGGTGTGTTTTTTGGAAACAAGTTTTAGAAGGAAAACCCTAGAGAAGAGTTTCTAGAAGGAAGATTTTGGGAAGAGAGTTTTTAGAAAGATTTTTAAGGAGTGTTTTTAGAAAGTGAATTTTGAGGGAAGAGAGTTTTGAAAAAGAGATTTTGAAAGGGAGTTTTTGAAAACCATTTTGGAGAGGAGAGTTTTAGGAAAGTATATTGAAAAAGAGATTTTTAGAAAGAGGGATTTGGAAAAAGAATTTTTAGAAGGTGTAAACATATCTCACTTTCCTAAAGCAATTCTAACCATAGGAAGGCTAGAAGCACTTTAGGAAAGCGGTTTTGAAAACAACAAGATTTTGAAAATATAGACCGTATCGGTCCCTTTTAATGTAACACTTTCCTAAAGCAACCCTAGCCATGGAAAAGCTAGAATCACCCTAGGATTGTGATTTTGAAAACATGTTTTTGAAAAGAAGATTTTGATGCAATTTTGAAAAACAAGTTTGAAAACGGTTTTGAAAACGAGTTTGAAAACGGTTTTTGGAAGATGCAAGACTATGATATGCACAATGCAATTTGGGGTCGTGAACATACAAGGTTAAGGCTTCACCACATAATCAAGGGGGTCGGACCCACGTGGTCTTTGGTTAGACTATAAGAAAGCCCCCGACACGGTGACTCTCCAATAGTCCAATCCTACACATGGACCGGGAATCCCCTTGTTTCAAGCATGCAAAGAAAGGGGGGAAAGAGATGGGGGATTAAAATAGAGAAAACCCAAGTGGGTTAGAGAGAGAAGAGAGAGGGGGAATGCGGAAATTTAAATAGGGAGCCTACCTTGTTTCTTGTTTATTTTGCGCGCCATGCAGTCTTCGGTCTTCGGTCTTTGTCTTGGTCTTCTTCTTCAGTCTTCAAGGGTTGTCTTCAAGCTTTGGATGGTTGAAGGTTAGGGTATGAGTGTATGAAGGAGTGTATGAGTGTATAGGAGGCTAAGGTTTGTTTAGGGTGGCTAGGGTTTGGAGAAACCTAAGGAGGCTAGGGTTTTTGGAGGTGCTCGAGTTCTGTATATCGCAATATAGGATTCTTAGGTTAAGTTTGCAGACCTCTTTCACGTTGAACGAGGCTCTGTATTTATAGAAGTTGGACAAGCCTGGGGCCTGTTGCAGTGGCGCCAGGGCAAAATTTATACGGGCGCCACTAGGAGTGGCGCCAGGCCATTTTTTGATGGGTGTACCATTTGAATCAGTTTTGATTGCAGTAAGGATTTGAGTACGTTCACTAGAGGTGAGAAAATGATCCCACCATCCTTTAAGATGACCAGTAAAACCAGCAACTAAAGCTTGAGCAATAGCAAAATCAGAAGATTTTTGTTTAGTTTTGTAGGCTAAAGCAACCATTGTCATTTCTTGGAGTTTGTTAAGAATATGATATTCAGTCATACCATCAAAATTCCATTCATAAATGGTACCACCATGATAAGCAGCTTGAGTGAATTGATTTCTTTCTTCATATTGCATATCAGGAAGAGTAGGACGAGGATAATAATTTTTAGTGTTATTGGTTTCATAGCGGTTTTGATATTTCCATTTTTGTTTTTTATTCTGGGTAGCATTGAGTTCTAAAGGTTGGGAATCATTCATGGTTTGTTCAATCTCTTCAACTTCAGAAAGGGTTGGTTGAGATATAGTATTAAGAGTTTTAAAAGTAGTGGAGGTTTGTCAGGTGCAGTGACAACACGGAGAACATGATCAACTTATGCATTTATTCTTAAACTCTGATGCTTCTGATAATCCTTCCCTCTCTGATGATGCATTACAAATAGATGAAATTGTATCCCAATCTTCTTCTGACGAAGACGAACCTCATACTTCTTCTTCTTCCCCTGAACCTGACCAAATTATAAAAACCAATTGTCAATGTCCAACCACACGTACTATTAATGTTATTACAAAAGAACAAGAATTACTTCTTGATGTTATAGATAAAATTTCTGATCCTCAAGTTAAAAAAGATTATTTACTCCAACTTAAACAAAGTTTAACTTCTGCTGACAAACCTACCCAAGATATTTCATTATTAAATAACCCTTATAATCTTAATGATATTCTCAAGAGATTTGATCAAACTTCTAAGTCTTCCCCTATAACTATTCAAGACTTACAAACTGAAATCAACGCTGTGAAAAAAGAATTACGTGATTTAAAACTTGAACATAATATTTCCAAAATTGATCTTGATAATCTTAAGAATCAAGTGTTATTACTTCAACACTCTTCCTCTTCTTCTAGCCAGCCTAATATTCCCAATCCTACAGATATTTTCTTACTTTCCCAAATCTCTTATCAAAAATGGAATGTCAAAATTACCCTTGTTGTTAACCAAGAATTTAGATTTGACACTATTGCCCTTTTTGACTCTGGTGCAGATCTTAATTGTATTCAAGAAGGTTTGATCCCTACTAAATATTTTGAAAAAACACGTGAACGTCTCTCTGCTGCTAGTGGAACTCCACTCCAAATACAATATAAACTTTCTACTGCTCATATTTGCAATAATAATATATGTATCAAAACTCCTTTTGTACTTGTCAAAAACCTTTCTAGGGAAGTTATATTAGGGACTCCTTTCCTTAGTCTTCTACAACCCTTTCAAGTTACTACTAAAGGTATCACTACTACTCTTAATAATAATCAAATTATTTTCCCCTTTGTAAGTCCTCCTCGTACCAAAGATCTCAATACTTTAAAAAATTTTGCTATTTCTCATAAAACTCTCAATCTTATCATTCGAAAAGAAAAACACTTATTATTTTTAAAAGAAGAAAAAATTAATACTCAAATTGAACGTAGCTTACAAAATGGTACTTTACAATTAGCCATCGGTAAATTTTTAACCAAATTACAACAAGAAGTTTGTTTTGATGTACCCAATGCTTTCTGGTCTAGGCACAAACATGTTGTTACTTTACCTTATGCTTCTGATTTTTTTGATGCCAAAATTCCTACCAAAGCTCGTCCAATCCAAATGAACCATGAACTTTTTGAATATTTTAAAAAAGAAATTCAGGATTTACTTGATAAAAAATTAATTCGCCCTAGTAGATCTTCATGGAGTTGTGCTACCTTTTATGTTTATAAAAATGCTGAGATTGAACGAGGTGCTCCCCGTTTAGTAATTAATTATAAACCTCTAAATGATGCTCTTCAATGGATTCGGTATCCTATTCCCAATAAAAAAGATCTTCTTCAACGTCTCTATCATGCAAAAATCTTCTCAAAATTTGATATGAAATCTGGTTTTTGGCAAATTCAATTAGCTGAACAAGATCGATATAAAACTGCATTTACTTTACCTTTTGGACATTATGAATGGAATGTAATGCCATTCGGTTTAAAAAATGCTCCCTCTGAATTTCAAAAAATTATGAACGATATTTTCAATCCCTATTCTCAATTCACAATTGTTATATTGATGATGTTTTGATTTTTTCCAATTCTATTATTCAACACTGGACACATCTTGAACAATTCTTCAAAATTGTTAAACACACTGGTTTAGTTCTTTCTGCAAAGAAAATTAGTTTATTTCAAACTCGTGTCAGGTTCTTAGGACATTATATTTATCAAGGTACAATTACCCCTATTGAAAGATCTATCCAATTTGCTAATAAATTTCCTGATGAAATTAAAGATAAAAATCAATTGCAAAGGTTTTTAGGAAGTCTCAATTATGGCTCTGACTTTTATCCCAATTTAAGTCAAATTGCTGCTCCTCTCAGGCAACGTCTTAAGAAAGACCCTCCTGCTTGGTCTAATGAACATACTAAGACTGTTCAAACCCTTAAGCAATACGTTCAAACCCTGCCTTGTCTCACCCTAGCCAATCCTACTGCTTTTAAAATAGTTGAAACAGATGCCTCTGATATAGGTTATGGTGGTATTCTTAAACAAATCCTCAATAACAAAGAACAATTAGTTAGGTTTACCTCGGGTACCTGGAATCCTACTCAAAAGAATTATAGCACTATTAAAAAGGAATTATTAGCAATTGTTTTATGTATTTCCAAATTTCAAAGTGATTTGTTAAATCAAGAATTTTTACTTCGTATTGATTGTCAAGCTGCCAAAAATATTATTTTTAAAGATGTAGAAAATATAGCTTCTAAGCAAATCTTTGCTAGATGGCAAGCTATTCTTTCTGTTTTTTATTTTAAAATCGCTTACATTAAAGGCACTGATAATTCACTTCCAGATTTTCTTACTCGAGAATTCTTACAGGGAGATTCACACCATGCCTCCTAAACCCAGTCGAGATCCAGGCAAAGCCCCTGCTCAAACTTAACCCAAAACCAAAGCTTCTTATGCCATGAAACCAATTCCTCTCCAAACACTTCCTCCCATGTCTCCCAGTGATTGGTATAACCAAACACTTATTGACCAAACTCAACAATTATCTCAAACTTATGCTCAAACTACCGCCATTCCCCAACAACAACAAGTGGTGGCTCCTCGCCCCTCTACTGCTTCTTCTGTGGTGGCTTCTCGCCCCACTTCTTCTTCTTCTTCTGTAGTGGCTAATAACCCCATAGTCAAATCTAAATATTTTCTCAAAACTCAATGCGAACAAACTATTGTTCTTTTGGAAAATCAAACATGGAATGAGGATCCATTTCAAATTCCTCCTAGAGTGTTTGCCCCGAACACACACTTTCTCCAAATCTCCCATTTACATACCCAACAATTTTATGAATTTATCCTCATTGAAACTGATTCCATTTCCCTCAAAAATCATTATAATCCTGATCAAACCCACATTGCCTATTCTACTGTTTACATTAACCAAATCTTAACCCAAGAACAATGGGGGTCTCATCCTCTCCGTCCCCGCCGTTTTTCGGAAGTTTACAACCCTCCTACTTTCAATTATTATGATTACCAGCAAGTCTGGTTCAATACTTTCTTTTTTCAAAATCCCAAATTTAGTCACTCTTGGATGTTTACCTTCAAAAAGGACTTTCCTTTCATTTTTCCAAATTGGTTCTTTTCCTGGTGGACTCACTTTGGGTCCGTACGTCAAATTTTTCCTCCATCTATCCATGAAGCATTCCTACTTTATCAAACCCATTTCAAACTTGATCGGGCTTTATCCAAATTCCCTTGCATTTTACCCTTTATGATTCAATTTTCTATTCCATGGATTTGTGCTTGGAACTATACCATTATTTCTCAAAATTCCTTTTCCTATCTTGCCCGAAGCTTTCAGGTCAAATGGTGGGATAATTGGCCGGCCGCCCAAACTGTCACCTCTCAAACAGTCCAAAAATTCTTCCAACAACACCCAGCCATTGCTATGGCATCTGATCCCCAATTTCTCCTCAATCGTAGCCAATTAATTCCTCAATTAGCTGCAGCCAAATCCAAGAAGGAACTTCGCCAACACTTGCTTGAAACCTTATCATCTCTCTCTGATAGTGATGATGAGGCTTCTCCATCCAACCCAGATCAAGATTCTCAAGTATCTTCTACAGATCTTGCCCAAGATAATGAAGATGACTGTTTTGGCATTTTCACTCCAGTCAAAACTCGCTCCAAAAGTCGACAGGAAGTGATCAAAGCAAGACAGGCACCCCACTGATCAAGCCATCAACTTTCGACGCTCTTCCGACAAATTTCAGCAAAAGTCAACAGTGCTACAGTACAAATTTCAGCAAAAGTCAACACTGCTACAGTAAAAGCGACTTTTACTGTTCACTATTCACTATTCACAAGAGACAAACAACTTTCGGCCACCGACAGTTCCTGTTTCAACAGTTCCAGTCTGGCAACCGACAAACCGGCACTATTTCAACAGTTCCAGTTTTCCTTTTCTGTCTATTTAAGCACTGACTCTCCCATTTGGAGGGCAGGCCAAATTTTGTCCAACCTCTCTCTCTCTCTCTCTAGAATTCTTCTATAATTAAGATCTCAAGTTCAAGTATCAGTGATTTCTAGATATTACCTGGTAATCTTCAAATGTCTATGTAATTTTCAATTTGTTTATGTAATTTTATTTTCAATCTTCAATCTTCAATTTCAATTTCAAGATTCAATGCTGCAAAATCTTGTGTTAATAATTATTTGCTTGTTCATTTTGTTCTTTTATTTTATGATTATACCGCCTTATTGGCTTGTTTTAATTGCTTTCATTATTTATTATTTGTTATAAGCCGCAAACAACGTCTGGTTGACCCTCTGGGCGTGCCTATAAATCGTTGAGGCTTACTAATTCTCTTCTTTTATTTTATGATTTTACCGCCTTATTGGCCGGTTTTAATTGCTTTCACTTACTACCTAGGTTAGTTATGGTATCAGAGCCATGTTCTTTGTAATTGTATTTATTAGTCACTGATTGTGAATCTTTCAAGTATTTGTTTTCAAATTATATATCTGATTCTTATCCTCTGTGTTGTCTGATGAACCTGTAAACCAACTAGTCGCGTAGCCGCTATAAGTCCCAAGGTTGAGGCAATAGGTGTAAAACGTTGACCGGCTAGGGTACATCTAGATCACCCATAGGTATTAATCTTTATATAATTTTGAATCTAAATACTTAAATGATAAACAATTAAGTTCCCTAATGAATCATTTAACGAGAACCATGTCTTCGGTATCTAGGCAATCTCATAGTAGTAATGACACTTCAATACTTAACCAAGAAGAACAATGTTTTCCTCCTCCCAATTGGACACCTCCTCGTGTCTCTGTCTGTCAAGTTTATCAAATTAAACCTTTTGATTTTTTGTCCAATTATACTATCAAAACTGTCGAACAAACAATTCCTTTTACAGAATCATCTCAACAAATTCAACTTCTCAGTCAAAATCTTATTAACAAATACAAACAACAAAAATATAATTATTTACACTTAGGATTAGTACAAGTCGCTGTTGTTCCCTTAACCCGTCAGGGTCAAAATACTGCAATTCTTTTAACTTTACAAGATAAAAGACACACAACATTTATCAACAGTACCTTAGGTTTAATTGAAACAAGTCTTTATAGTGGGCCTGTCCATTTTGATTGTTATCCCGGATATGTTGTATGTCTCCAAGATACTGGTATTCTTAAAGTCCTCACACTTAAAATTAAAACTTCTGGTTATGACTTAGGACCCGGCAATATCCCTTTTTCCATTATTTATCGAATCCACCTCAAAGCCATGATTACACTTATAGATCCACGTTGTAAGATCACAAGCCCCAAAGGCGAAACACTCCTTATTTATACGAATAGTGACTCCAATATTAGTACTCCCAAGACCATACGTTGGGAAGATGTTAATCTCCCATTAGAATAGACTTTAGACAATGAAGTTCCATCTACAACCATAGAAAACAAAAATTTAGAATATATTCATGAAAGCACTGATGGCAGTGTTCGTATCAAATTCACCAATACTACAGCAGGGTCATCTCGACCACGATTCTCAGATGTTGGATCATCTGCTAGCACTCAATTTCAATCTTTCCTACCTAGGAGTTCTTTTTCCTCTGTCCCTTCTTCTTCAATGCATTTTAGATCTCCTGTCTTACAATCTGTCACAACTTCTAATGTTGCACAACCTATTTATACACAAGATGATTTTTCCCAATCTCCCACACTATCTCAAATGCTTCCAGATCCTCCTCTTGATCCTCAAATAAATATGATAGAACAAGAATTTATTTTTGACAAATCTATTTTAGTTCGTGATTTTAATTCTCCCCAAAATATACAAAAGAAGAATTGGTTTTTAAAAACCTTTGATGAAATTGCTCGCCTTCCTATACGTGAAGAATACTATCAGTTTGTTCAAAATAACAAAATTTATTTAAGTTTCTTTGACTGGTTTGAATATTATTCTAATTATTTTGACCAACTTAATGTTATTACCACTACTGAAAACCAATGGGTTACTTCCAACGATATTATTAAACCTTCTATTCATCCCCCTCTAGAAGAAATTCATATTCAACACCGATCTAGTATTATTACTGCTTCCCCTTTCAAACTTAAGCCTGATACTTCACCTCCTAATGCCAAAGATATTTCTAATATTTTACAACAAAATAATTTTACAAATCAAACACTTAAAACTATAGGTGACCAATTAACTCGTGTAGAAAACTTTATCAGCAAAGATCAAGTCACTACACTCACCACTACTGAAACCCCTCTATTTACACCATATGAAGTCCCTTCACATCTTCAAAATGAATTAAGTAATCAAGACTTTTGGCCTGGCGCCACTGCTAGTGGCGCCAGCCATTTAGGAAACAATTAAGGTCGGCAAGCAACGTATCTTTGACTAGATTTGGGCGCCTGTACTAGTGACTACCATGTAAACTTTAGCCTGGCTTCACTAGGAGTGACTTCGGAAAGTCCGGGAATGATTTGAAGGAGCCGGGAGTGACCCGGAAGGCCGGAAAGGAGCAGGAACACTTAAAATAGTGTCCTGGAGGTATTTGACTTGAAAAGTAAGGGTAAGATGTGTCGGAAAGGTCGACCGGGCCTTTAAGGGCAAAACGGTCAACCGGACCAGAAAACTGTCGGGACAGACTCAGACTGTCCCAGAAGAAGACTTGGGATCTGGAAACATTATTTAGAATGTTCCCAGAGGTTGCCGGTTTGATTCCCAGAGCCGGTGTGGTCGGAAAAGGAGACCGACCCACTAGGGGCAAAACGGTTATTTTGCACCGGGTTTGCCGGAACTGACTCGGAATGGTCCGGAAAGGTAAAGGAAGGTTGAGAACACTATAAAAAGTGTTCCCGGGTCATTACCGGTTTGATACCCAGAGCCGGTGTGGTTGGAGAAGGAGACCGGCCCTCCAGGGGCAAAACGGTCATTTTGCACCGGGTTTGCCGGAACTGACTCGGAATGGTTCGGAAAGGTAAAGGAAGATTGAGAATACTATAAAAAGTATTCTCGGGTCATTACCGGTTTGATACCCAGAGCCGGTGTGGTTCCCGGGGCGTTCAGATGCCTAGGGGCAAAATGGTCATCTTGACCGGAAAGTCTCGGAAAAGGTCCTAAGGGTAGTTTGGTCATTTTTCACCGAAGTGAGATAACAGAAACTGGTGTTGACCTGGGTTTTGAGTGTTTCCGCCACTCTAACGGTGTGAGTATTTCCGCTACTCATACGGGGTTTAATGATTTGTGAGTATTTCCGCTACTCGGACGGGGTTGAGTATTTCCGCTACTCTAAAGGGGTTGATGATTTGGGAGTATTTCCGCTACTCGGACGGGGTTGAGTATTTCTGCTACTCTAACGGGGTTGATGATTTGGGAGTATTTCCGCTACTCTAACGGGGTTGATGATTTGGGAGTATTTCCGCTACTCTAACGGTTTTGTGAGTACTTCCGCTACTCTAACGGTTGAGTATTTCTGCTACTCTAACGGCTCTGTGAGTATTTCCGCTACTCTAACGGTTGAGTATTTCCGCTACTCTAACGGTTCTGTGAGTATTTCCGCTACTCTAACGGTTTTGTGAGTAGTTTTGCTACTCGGACCGTCTCGAGGAATAAACTGTCTCGAGAGAGGGATTGGAAAGGGGTCTTATCGTCTCCGAAGAGACATGCCTGGGTTTTGAGTGTTTCCGCCACTCTGACGGTTGTGTGAGTGTTTCCGCCACTCTGACGGTTTTGTGAGTATTTCCGCTACTCTAACGGTTGAGTATTTCCGCTACTCTAACGGTTCTGTGAGTATTTCCGCTACTCTAACGGTTCTGTGAGTATTTCCGCTACTCTAACGGTTTTGTGAGTATTTCCGCTACTCTAACGGTTTTGTGAGTGTTTCCGCCACTCTGACAATTTTGTGAGTAGTTTTGCTATTCGGACCGTCTCGAGGAATAAACTGTCTCGAGAGAGGGATTAGAATTGGAATAAGAAAGGATAATGCCCCTAAGGGCATTTTGGTCATTTTGCCTCTATTTGGGCCTGACAGGCCCGCGAAGCGATGGAAAGACGGAATTTGGACTAGAGGATTGGATTCGATTGGAATATGTCCATAATGACTTGAAAACAAGTCTAGACGGAGTGTAGACTGCCGAGCGGTCAAAAATGGGGTGCTTACACCGGTGTGGTTCTCAAGGCGCTTAGATGCCTATGGGTAAAATGGTCATCTTGACCGGAATGTCTCAGAATTGGCCCAAAACTGACTAAAAGACACCTAATCATGCCGGATAGTCTTTAAGACAATCGTGGAAGGGTGAACTTATCGTTCTGAGAACTTAGGTACTGTCTCGAGAAACGTGTCAAAAATGGCCCTAGGGGCAATTTGGTCATTTTTCACCAAAGTGGGCTAGCAGGCATTGGTGTTGACCTGAGTTTTGAGTGTTTTCGTCACTTCGACGATGGTCCCTTGATATAGGGGTTCGCTGGCAATTCCTTATATAGACCTATTTGCGAGTGTTTCTGCCATTTTGGCGATTGCGATGTTTACGAGTATTTCCGTTACTCTAACGGGTCGCGATCATTCCATAGACTGCCTAATCTCTGGAAGCTGCTAGATGGACTTAGCGCCTGAGGAATCAACTTTCTCAAAAGGCGTGCCAAAACAGACATTTCTTCATTGGCGGGTTAGCAGGCACCAAAGGTGGACCGTTCTACCATCTAGGGGACTTGAGGTCTCATCCAGGTCAACGGGTTTGAAGGGACTTACCGTTTCGAAGAGTTTCTTTGAAAATGTGCCGGACAGGACGGACTTACTGCCTCGAGGGATTAACTTTCTCGAGGGACATTCCGGAGTGGATTTGGAATTGGAATTGGAATTGGACTGGAATTGGATCGAAAAAGGGGACTTACCGTCTTCGAGAAGACGTGCCCATTGGAATTGGACCAGATAATGCCCCCAAGGGCATTTTGGTCATTTTGTCACTATTCGGGCCCAAAGGGCCCGCGAAGCAATTGATTGACGAGATTAGACTTGGAAAATTGATTTAACTCAGAATATGTCCATATTGACTTGAATACAAGTCTGCACGGACTAGAGAGTGCCGAGCAGACAAAAATGAGATGCTTACAACCTCTCACCAATAGTAGCCACAATCATTGGATTTTCCTCGTGACTTACGAGAATAACAATTCTATATTCTACTAAAACAGTAAGAACAACTTGAGCAATGCGTAAGTCACAGTAAAGGACGCATACCTCAAAGGGTATTGTAGTAGTATATTAGCTGCTTAGCCAATACCCCACTAACCTTTAACTCCCTTAAACTCCCATACTGCACTCAGATAGTTGAAGTTGACATCCCACTGTTCATTGCACCGCCAAACTCTGTGATGATTTCCTGGAAATAAATTAATATGTCAGTAAATAAAAAATAAAAAGGAAGAAGCTTTAGGAAATAGGAAAAGCTTTTACTAAAGCAAAAGATATGGCTCACCAAGGCGCCCAGGGCACCTATGTGGGAGCCTATCACCTTCAAGCTAGTCCTAGTAACGAGACAAAAACTTCATTGACACCTTTGCCAGTATCAGGAAGGACCTGAACTAACTGTCGCTCCTTCTTCTTTGTTCTACGGTAGTGTTTTACACCTAGGTGATTCTACCGACGTATTATCGTCGTTAGTGTCTAGCTTGATGTCTAAATTTGAAAGCAGCAATGGCTTCTGGGGAACCAAACATTTTCCTTAAATGGTTCATTTTTCCTTAAAAAGAAGCTCGGAAATAAAAGAGAAAGGAAGGATGGAAGAAAAGATTACATGCTTTCTCTCACTCAAGAATGGGGGCTTCTTTTGGGATAAGATAGAGATGAAGCTAAGAAAATCTTTGCTTTCATTCACAAGAGAAGCACCATTTTGAAAAACAATGAAAGGCATCATTACATTTTTCTATTAAGTCACTTCACCCATTAAATGCACTTGTCCCTTTAGATGCATGAGCCAATAAAAGAGTTACACATAGGGCAAACGACACACCATGATCAAATAGAGCAGAAGCATTGCATCCCTTATCTCTTTATATCTAACCAAATAGGGAATAAGGGTTAGGAGCAATTGTGGGCATAAACACCCAATTTCTAAAGAATAACGGGCCTATCATGAAAAACAAGCCTGACCTGCAAGAAAATAGGTCCTACACGATAAATCAAGCCCAAGCAGCTGAAAGCCCTAAAGCTCAAGAAGTATGGTCAAAAAATAGGAGAAGGACCCAAACGAGACAATCCTTTTCCAATTCAAACCAGATAAAGATAAACCCAAAAAAAAAAAAAAAAAAAAAAGGATCAAAGAACAACTCCTATAAGGAAAAGGACCTTCGAAAGCTTATAAAGAAGGCAAAATAGGAGAGAACAACGTATTCGTTTTAAGCTGTGCAGGAGACTCAAAGAGGACATATATTGTACCATGTGAATCTTAGGTCGTGATAGAATGGTATCATAGAAAGAAAAAAAATAGTCTAGTGGTTACGCAGTATTGAGTATTCAGAAGTAATCCCTATTAACTGGTGACACGTGGTTTTTAATACACCAACAATCTAAATTTGAGATATAGTAGAGAGACTTTTAAGAAAACACCCTATCAGAATTTGCCATATGATATTTTTTTTTCTTACAAGTCTCTTTACTATATCACAAATTCAAATTGCTAATATATTAGCATGCCACAAGTCACTATGTAATAGGAATTATTACCGAGTACTCAGTACTACCCAACTGCTAAACTTTTCCTCATATCAAAATCAATCTCAGCGAGAAGTGTGTGAATCCAAACGCAATGATGTGTTGCCCTCTAAGAGGTAGATTGTGAGACTTGAGTGGTTACAGTTGAGCGAGAACAAGATGGACGATGGTAGCAGACTGACTCGAAGGTTACGTGTGTATATACATATACATGTATACATCATTAAAACTGAATAAGAAATGGGGAGAGAATAAAAAAAAGAAAAAAATAGAGAAAAACTTCAACAGATTTGATTACAGATAACGTGTGTGCATATATATAAATATATTTATGTTAGAGATGGGAGAAATAAAGCAAGAAAATGGAGAAAAGGGAGGGAGACTTTTGTTTTCACTTTTGTCCATTTTTTGAAAACTATTTGTAAAATTTTGAAAGCAAAAAAAAAAAAAAAAAAGAAATAATTATTAAACATGTTTTATTTTAATTTTTTCAGGAATTTTGAAAATAAAAACATTACCAAACAGTAATGTCTACACTTGCAGAGTCCTTTTCGGTTGTGTTTTTCTCGAAAAAATGAAGTCAAAATTGTTTGATTGCCTCCTTTTGAAAATTTAATTCACAAAAAATATAAAATGTTGCATAAGTTGCTTAACTGTGAATCTCTTTGATTTTTTAATGGTAATCTATATCTATCTATATTTATACTATATATTATAGCAATACGTTATTAGCTCATTGAGCTTGAAAGTCTTGCTTTCATTTTTCAAGTTTTTGAATTTAGAAAATAAAAAAAATACACGTCGTAAGACCATGGGTTCTTTAATTAATATGATAATGTTTTTTAAATTGCTATTTTTCCAATATAGAAACTTTGAAAGTGTAAGCACCTCTTTTTTATCCGCTCAGTAATCTCTGGTCCGGCCAGATCACTTTCAAAACTACATAGATACATTCAAGCTCAAATCAACATTCAAACTTTTGTCTAATCAGTCAACTGCTTCTCAAGCTCATTGGGCCCACCAGAGGCCCAATAACCAAAATACCCCCGGGCATCGTCTAATCTGATCAAATCTGGCACATTTTCCTTAAGATGGTAAGTCCATTCAATTTAAATCCAATCCAGTTTATCAATCGCCTCCTAGGCCTATTGGGCCCAATTGAGGCCTAATCACCCTTGTGGGCCCCACTCAGCACATTCTTCAAGAAATCATCAAAATCCCTCAAGAAAGTAAGTCCACCCTTCCAAAATGTCTTTAGACAATCAGGCGTACTCAATGTGCCATCCAGACCAATTTTGGTCCTGTTTCAGTTAAAATGACCATTTTGTCCCTAGGCATACCAGCACAGTACAACATAAATCCCTCCAATTGGCAAGCGCACCTTCCAGGACTGTCCCTAAGTAGTCCGACATGCTCAATATGCCATTCCAATCCATCTTAACTCTTTTTGATCAACTTCGGTTAAAATGACCATTTTACCCTTGGTGGACTGAATGCGCTCCAAAACTACACCAGCTCTAGATACCAAACCGACACTCCCCGGGATACGCTATTGTATGCCCTTGTCGAATCCCAAGTGGGTCTCGTGACGCTAACACTTCCAAATCCATGAAAGTCCCCCTGGAGCGTCTCACAGACGTTTTGCTAGGATTGTTTTTTCCTCTGATTCCTTGATTATAAAGCATTGTCAAACGACTTGAGAAATGCGTAAATCAAGGAATTCCTAGAAGTCTTTCCATAGGTCTTTCCATCAATATAGCTTGATTGAACAAATCGCTTCCCGGAGCCGCCGATCGCATGGCTCGAAAGTTACCACTTTCAAAAACCCCTGGAGCATCTCACAGACGCTCCACTAGGATTGTGTTTTTCTCCGATTCTTAGATATAACGCACCGTCTAATGACTTGAGAAATGCGTAAATTAATAAATTCCCAAAACAGAGCACTTTCTATCGGTACTGTCCGATTGGAGAAATTATCCCTCGAAAGACCTAATCACGTGGCCCAAAGACCACTGCTTTTGAACATCCAAAGAGCGTATCACAAACGCTCTGAAAAGTGTGTTTTGTACACTCTTCCCTAGGTGAAAAGTGGTTCTTGAGAAACAATAGGAGAATATCATAAACGTGATCGATTTTCACAAATCTTTTCCAGATTGCACAATTAGTGAGACAAAGTTAACACAAAAGTTTCCGACGGCAGAGCGTATGCTACATGCACCCAGATTGTGATTAGATTGACCAAAATTTTGCTTGCTCCCCAAGTTGAGTCAGTATAGAGGGTGCCACATGGCATTCAACCACTGGAATAGTACTAGCGCATGTGCTACATGCGCTAGGGCAAAAATTGCCTAGGCCCATGTAGCACAAGCGATAGGGAGGTTTCTGTTGCCTATAAATACTAGGCCACCCCCCTTGATATTTCAGAGCCAAAAATAGAGGCAAAGCCTTGCCTAAATACCCCAGAACCTCGAACAATCCTAAACACTCAACCTCTTTCAACCCTCCAAGCATCCAAGTTAGATTCAACCCCTCAAAGCAAGATTCAACCCATTTCCAGCCCCCTTAAGCCTCTACAAGGCCATTCAAGTCCAAGACAATGCCTCTCCAAGGCTATTCAAGTTCAAAACAAGTCATCCATGGAAACTTGAAAGTGGTTTGAAGACAAATGTGGTATTCCCTTTTGATTTATGTCCCCCCCACTCTTTTCTTCTCCCACCTAGCCTACTTAGGTTATTCTCTATTTTTAACCCCCCTTTCTTGCATGCTTGGAACAAAAGAGCTCTTAGGTCATGTCTAGAAGAAAGCTTGTGGGAGCCACCGTGTAGGGGGATCTCTCACAAGTCTACTTTAAGATGGTATGGCCTTGGAGTACCTTGCAATGTGGTGTGGCCTTTTAGCCTTGTATGATTTCATGACCCCTGTGCATATGGTTGTTATGCTCATGTATTGGATGCTTGATTCCATTTTTCATGTTCAAAGCCATTTTTCAAACTCTTTAGCATTTCTAATCTCTACACATTTTTCAAAATCCATATTCAAGTGTTTTTCTAAAAATGGCCCTAAGAGTTAGTTTCTTGAAGCCTAGTTTGAAGCTTTAGATTTTTATGTCATAGGGAGCCTTCCTTAAGCCCCTTTGACTTCATTTTGCATCATTGCATTTTACCAACTTCAAGTTGCATTAAAATGGTTTTCTAACCTTGGATTTTATTTTGATTTTCAAAGTTTTGCTCTCTTGAATTTTGTGGTTGAAATGGTCCTCATGGAACCCTCTCTTGAGTGGTCTCCTCATTTATTGACCATAGGAACCCTAGCTCACTAGAGTGGTTTTCTGCACCCCAAACGTGATTTTCAAAACAACTCTCTTTGAGAAGGGTTCCTAAAAGTTCATTCTCTTTATTTTGCATAAAAAATAGTTTTCTAAAAACACCATTGCATGTTGATTTCCAAAGTTTGGTTCTCTTTAAATTAGTGGTTATAATGGTCCCAATAAAATCCTCCTTGAAGTGATTTCCAAATATCAACCATACAAACCCTACACTTGTTAGAACAAATTTTCATGGAAATAATCTTTCAAAATTCATAACTCTCTTGAGTTGTTTTTCCAAAAATATGTTCATATGAAATGTCAAAGTTTCTTTTCAAAACCACCTTTCCAAAACCACTAGGGCTAAATCCTAGTTCAAAACCACCATTCAAAACCACCTTTCAATCCTAGGTTAACTTGACCCTAGTTGTCTAACCTTAGATTAACCTAACCCAAGTTAGTTAACCCTAGGTCACCTTAACCCTAGGTTAACCCAACTCTAGTTAGTTAACCCTAGGTCAATCCAACCCCAGTTCAACTAAGCCCTAGGTTAACCTAACCTAAGTTGTTCAAACCTTAGGTTAACCTAAGCCTAGTTAGTTAACCCTAGTTGTCCAAACTTGAGATTAACCTAACCTTAGTTAGTTAAACCTAGTGGACCTAATCTTAGTTAGTTAACCTTAGTTGTCTAAACCCTAGATTAACTTAACCCAAGTTAATTAACCTTAAGTCATCCCAACCATGGTTAGAAGGCTTCAAAGACTCCAATTTCAAAACTCTTTCAAACCCTTTTTCAATACAAAATCATTTTCATAGCATGCATTCAAAAACATCCTATTCTCTTGAGTTTTCAAACATCAATTCCAAAATTTTCTCAAATACTTTCATATTCTACTTAAAAATGTTTTCTAGAACTCTCTTAAACTTGTCTTGACTAAAATGGCTAAATACTTAACATTTTTTAAAAGTTATTTTAAAAAACTCACAACCCTAAGGTGTCACTAACATTTTCATGGTTAGGGTTTCCAAGAGAAAGTGATTCATTAAATATGACCATCAAGATTGTTCATATTAGGGTTTAAAAACCCTAAGTATTTGCAAGAGCTCTTTTCAAAAATAATTTTCAAGAGTCACACCCTTGAAGTGATCGTATGCCTTACATGGTTAAGGTCGTTCAAGAAAGGTGAGATATCAAGTAGGGTTATATAATCCTAAAGTTTTCAAAACCTAAGGGAAGTCTCTTGCCTCTTTTCTAAACATGTTTTCAAAACTCATAACCCTAATCGAGTTTAGTTCTTCAATGACTAGCCTCTTAAAGATGATGAAACATTAAACATACCTTTCATAATCTATTCAAAAGCTTTTCGAATACAAGTTCACAAGAGCATTTTCAATTCAAACTCTACCTCCAAAGTTTTCAAGACCAGGACTTCAAAATATCTCCAAAGCTCCTTTGATTTATTTAAAAACCTTTCTAAAACTCCCTTGAGTTATTTCAAAAATATTTCAAAACTCTTTTGTGTTACTTTCAAAAACATTTAAAATCATCTTCAAACCTGATTTCAAAAATACTTCAAACATCCTAAGTCTTATTTTAAAGGCATTTTTCTAAACTCTTAAGTTCTCTTTTTTCAAAGACCTCAAAGTGTCTTTATAACTTTCCACAGATCTTAAAGCGTCTTCAAAACTTTTCAAAGATCTCAATATGTCTTCAAAGCATTCCAAAGGCCCCAACATGCCTCCTTTTTATCGGGCCCTTGCCTGAACTATGAATGACCTGATTCTCACCAAATAAGATAGGTAGACAACCTAAAATAGTGTGGTCATAACCTTTATTTCAACTCAAGTTTCTTTCTAAAAAATTTCTATCAAGTCAAGATTTCCATTTCAAATCACTTCAACACTTCCTATTTTCAAATATTTTTTCTAAAACTTGCGTCATGCGTCATGCATCATTCATCCAAAAAGTGATGACCAAACTTCGTTTTTAACATTCTAAAGTGGATGCAAATGGACTTCTAGTAACCAGTGATTTAGGTGAGTGAATTATGGGTGAATAGACATGTAGGTACCAAAAGGACATAGTAGGGTGATGATTTTAGGATATATTCTCTACACGTAACTAACCTCAGACCATAGATTTCTAATTTCAAAGACCAACGTGGAGTAACGTTTTTCAAAATGGCTTTGCAAACATTTTTAAAAGGTTGCTAAAAATCTCTTTTTTAAAACCCTTCTCAAGAAGGACATTTTCAAAACCTTTTCGAAAAAACCTAAGTGTAGTCTTCGGATTATATTTAGTTTTAGGTGACCTAACACATCTTTAACTATATTAGGTGGCGACTTTCACTTTTTTCAAAAACCCTTATTCAAATCAATTTCAAGTTCAAACTTAGTCGCACTCGTCCTTTTAGGAGGATAAATTTTAATGAGAGAGTATCATGTATTTTTCAGTTATTTCTCGAGTGCAAAAAACCGGAGTGCAACAGAAAGGCACTCAAGATAATATCTAAAATATGAATATAAATGTGTTCTAACTGATTCTTTAAAATCAATATAGTAATTGAATCTAATAGTTTTTTTAAATTCCTAAACAATAGTGTCTTCCAAAACATTTTAGCTTCCTTCAAACTAGCAGTGAACCCGTGCTATACATGACAAAACACATTTAGACTCACTGAAATTTTTTTATTTTGTGCAAATACAATATCACAATATGTGTAATAGACTCATAATGTATTAGCAAACTATCAGCAAATTAAAATACTTAAATTAAATCAAGGTTCAAGGAGAAATAATTCATATAATAATGCATTAAAAATGATAATGACTAATTATCCCACTAAACTAGAAGAAATTGCAAATATGTCAGCTATGAGAAATCAATACATTATTTCTTTTATTCAACACTCTAATGTTTGTCAATATAAAAAAGTTTTCTAAAGAAATGTAAGTGATTCAGATTTAATATGACTAATAAAGTTGATGGTTAGAAAGGAATATTCATAATTTGTAGCATTATTGTGAAACTATATTTAGTTAACGATACTAGCACCATAGGATAAAAAAAAAAAATTAAAAGCAAGAAGATTGTTTTTTCTTGACCTTGTATAGTAGGTAAAGAGAGATTATCACAAAATTAATAAAAATATAATTAATTATTTTAACCCATGGCTATCATATAATAGTGGGAAATAAAAAGATCATTAATCACCCATATTCTAATATGCTATGAATGAACCTAATCAAATCGAAGTTCAATCGATCTATTGATGATGATTTTTAAAATGAAAGAATTGTGAAAGAATGTTAGACCAAATTGTTAAAAATTCTAATCTTGAAATATGGTCAACATTTTTCGGAACTTTCTTTTGGTATAGCATAGAAGGAAAAAATAATATATTGTTACTAATGATTAGAACCAAAGGGGAAAGTTTACTACTGGTTTCTTTTATTTTCAAACATTGTCTTCCTAATTACATATTAAAGTTAGGTGTAAATTGATTGGATTTTTCTATTCAATTACCAAAACACTAAGTATTTTAGCTTTAATCTTCTAGCAAAAAAAAAAAAAAAAAGAAAAGGAAAACAAAAGAGAGAAATGAAAACACAGGAGAAGGAAATCAAAACAAAATAATTCAAAACTCATCTACACAAAAACTAGCTATATAAGCTAGAAAACTTCATGATTTAAATAGGAAACTTCTTTGACTAATTTTGAACTCAAATAAGAAACTTATCAATTATTTTAAATAGAAAATATTATGATTTAAATTTAAATTTATTTTAAATAGGAAACCCTATAATTTATTTAAATTTAATCAATTTGATTTTATGTATATTGTATTTAAAAAATGTACTTCTAAATTTAACAATTTGAAATTTTGATTTACTTTCTCCACAAAAAAAAAAAAAAATCACAAACAAAGGAGTTGAAAGATATTACCATATTGATCAATGAATTAATCACTATATTTGAGGTGAAAAGATAAGAAACTTCTTTGACTAATTTTTAACTCAAATAAGAAACTTATCAATCATTTTAAATAGGAAACTTTATGATTTATTTAAATCTAATCGACATGATTTTTATGTATGTTTATTTAAAAAATTGTACTTCTAAATTTAATAATTTGAAATTTTGATTTACTTTCTCCATTAAAAATCACATATAAAGGAGTTGAAAGATATTACCATATTGATCAATGAATTAATTATTATATTCGAAGTGGAACAACCAATATTTACATGACATGTGTATTTTTGTATTTTATAAATTCAAAATTCTGAAAAAATTGGGTTAAGAGCTCCAAACTCAAAGACCTCCTATCATTCTGCTATAATATATAGTATAGATTTGTTAGGTCATTGAGCTTGAAAGTCTTGATTTCTTGTTCTCTAAAATTTTGAATTTATAAAATAAAAAATACACGTCATAAACCCATTGGTTCTTTAATTAATATGATAATGTTTTTTAAATTGCCATTTTTTCAATATAGAAACTTTGAAAGTCACTCAAGAAAATATCTAAAATCTAAATATAAATGAGTTATAAATAATTCTTTAAAATCAATAGAGTAATTGAATCTAATAGTCTTTTTAAATTCCTAAATAATAGTGCACTTCCAAAACATTTTAGCTTCCTTCAAATTTAGTTTTGGTTGAATTTACATATATGTACATCTAAAATTTTTTATGGATTATATTTACTCAAATCTTATACTTATTTTTTTAGTAAATGGGCTTAATAAGCTTCTTGAAGATTTCTAAGCCACTTGACTTGTGCTTATATCTCATTATCTTTTATCATTTTACTAATTTTAAAAATAAAATGTTAATATTTCATCAAAAAAAAAAAAATCAAGAAGCCTTAAAATTGGTCTTACTTTATATGCATTACCAAACACTATATCAAATTGAAAATGACTTCATAAGAAGAACTTCCTAGAAAGTCCATTTTAATGAAGGACTTCTGTTTGCAGAAGCTGAGCCAAATGATTTGCTCATATTTAAACTTTACTTTTAGTGTAATTGACCTTATGCAATTTTGATTTTAGAAACATATATGGTTTAAGTATGGAATTAAAAGAACTGCTCATATTTATCCTAATCAACCTATGCTATTTTAATTTTTTCTACTTATTGGACTTATCATTTCGAGATAGTGACTACAAATTGAGCAGAGTTAATTTAAGAAACGACATTAATTATGAATATATAATAGTGGCATATCTTCTCCTTTTTATGGCAAAATAAAATTGATTTTCAAACTTTAAAAATACAATTTATAATAGTTATTATATACAAATTGTTTTTCATAATTTTTTTTTGTTATTAGAACAATGAAAATGTTTTCAACATATCTAATTCATTTAGAATGATATTTAAACACATATGGTTTTGTAAAAAATAATTTGTTAAAATTTTACGAAAAATTGTTAGATGATTCTAATACCTCTAACTCCATGCATAGTACTGGTTTACTGCTAGTTATATATTATACTAATATGTTGTTGAGTCTTGGATGTTGAAAGACTCAATTCAATTTTTATAACTTTTTAAAATTTTAATTTACATTTGTCATAATATCATTTTTCTAACTATAAAATATATAAAATTTCTATTAATGATTAGTAAATCTTTACTAAAACAAAGGTAATCATATGTTAATTTAAGAAAATTTAAAATAAAAAGATTGCAATTGGTAATAAGGCCATTGAGGTTGAATCATTCAACTCTTTTTTTAATTTTTAAATTATCATATCAGAATTGCAACCTAAAATTTATTAAGCACTGCCATAAATGTCTCTATTTTAAAATATCTAATTTTGTGGCTCCAAGTTATGAATTGTTAAAAAAAAAATTTAAAAATAAAATAAAAAATAAATAAGTATTTTAAAATAATAAGTATTTTAAAGTATGTTAAAAGAACTATGTACATAGGGAAGTAATAAGTATTTTAAATATTTTAATTATGTGACTCTAATTTAATTTGTTGTTTTTTTTTGGCAAGCTTAGCGGTGAATAATAGTCATTTTGAGAAGAAATTTTTATAATATAGATGAAAAAGTTGAGGCTACAATTTAGCACTAACAACCCTAACAAGCCCGTATGAAACTTATTTATTAGTTTCTTTTGTTGTTATTTATTTAAATGATTTTTATTTAATTTGTTTTACATAATATCAAGTTAGACATTTAGTCCTATTATTTTAGTCAAACCTACAAGTATTTTAATATATTAAACATTTGATAATAAGTCACATATCTCTAATTTAAAGTTAAGTCATTTATTGATAAATTTTCAGCTTTAAGTGATAATGACAATTTGCTATTTAATAAAACTTATATCAGCAGTGTAAAGTTTAAGAATATAAATTTAATTCTTTATTTTTATAAAAAAAATTAAAATTTATTCTTTACATTCCGTGCATAGCACAGATTTACTACTAATAGTTGATATAGTTAAATCAATTTATATTGCCCAGTGATGCTCAAGACAATTTATATTCAAATTCCTGTAAGTAATACTATTTTCAAAACAATTAACTTTTTGAAATTCTTATATATTTGTGATTTTTTTTGTGAGTTATATTTACACAAACTTACTAAAGATGACATTAAGGAAGATCAATAAGATTATAAAATAATAATTAACGAAGAAAACAAATAACTTTTACTTTGTCTAGTATAATTTTTTTAGTATATATTGCAATATACTTAAGATCTTGTATATTGGTAAAAGCACGGTGTCATTTATCTATACTACATATTATAACAATAAGTTAGGAGGCCTTTAAAGCTGGAAGTTTTAATCCTATTTTCTCATTTTTTGAATTAGTAAAATACAAAAATACAAAATGTCTTGATTCTATTGGTTGTTTTTAACTTATTCTTTTACTTTAGATTTCATTCTATTTTGTCACTTAGTTTATATAGTAAGTTTTTCAAATTTCCTTCTATTATGCTCCTTACATAGAATCTTCAATAAAAAATAAGCATAATTTTAAATTTCTATGAAAGGAAGTAAATTTTAGCAAAATTATTAATTTTATTATCACACGAGTCACACCTTTTCAAAATGATTAAAAAATAATTAAAAAAACAACTTAAAATTTTGGCACAACCTAATGAAAGTTAAGTCATTATATTATTTGTTTCTCAATAGATGAATGATCGGTACATATTTTTAAGTTTTAAGTATGAAATTGAATTAAATTGATTGAATTTCGTAGCTTGGTAGCTAGCAGATTCCCTAATTGCGCCAAAGTTAATAGAAAGATATTCTTAATTTTCTTTATTTTATGCTTTAGTAATTTTATATTATTTTATTTTCAAAAAATTTAATAAAAAATAATTTTAAAAATTTTAAAGTATGTCGTAGACAACAAAGAAACAATACGTAATTCAAGTATTTTCATTTAACAATTAAAAAATGAATGTTTCTAGAAAGCTTGACAGTGTTTAATACAACCACTATGACAATAAATTTTTTTTATAATATAAACAACATATTTTAGCTAAGTTAGGGAGATGTTTACCCGTATTAGTTCAATAAAACTTACAAGTATTCTTAGTCTTATGATGTGTGATTTGAGTTAAGTGTAATCTAATCATGCATAACGATCGTGAAAATAATGTGCTAGCCTAATTAAATTAAAATAATATTCCACTATACAAGTATATTAAATATTTAATAATAAATTACATCTAACTTAAATTTTATATATTTTTTGGTAAATTTTTTGTTTTAAGTGATAATATTTAATGCACTTAACAGGTAATTCATTTACAATAAGAAGACTCGTGACCTTATCAAGGTTATAAATTAATATAGCTTCTTAGCAAAATCAAAGCACATATATTTTCTATGGCACTCTAATTTTTTTTTTTTATTACAATTAATTGATAGAATTTAATGTTAGAATGTGAACAAATTATATTTAATACAATTCATATAAAAAGTGTAACGTTTAAGAATAAAAAATAATTCTTTATTGTTACAAAAAAAATATTATTTTTTAAATTTATACTCTATTCTCGTGCACACCACGGGTTGCCTGCTAGTTCTCACTGTTCAGATTTCTATCATATTCATAAATGGTCATATCCAATATTACACAATACAATTATAACTCACTGATTCCTTGTTCCTTGATGCACTATTTAGATTTTATGGTGTACCTCCAGGCTCCAAAAAGGATGGTGTAATTTTGGATTTTTTTTTATTTATCTAAACGCCTCCCTTTCCACCCACCCAAGAAAAAAAAATAGAAAAAGAAAAAGAACAAGCAAAGAAGAGCTGATTCTAATTGATGAACACTTTCACGGAGGACATTCTACTTGCACTTCGGAAGCTGCATGCAATCTTTTACACTTTCTTTGGGAAGGATAGGTGAGTTACTGGCTTTCCTCAAGGCTTAAGGCCTCATTTGACCTACTTCTCTAATCTCTACATAATAATTAGTTATTCACAAAGCAAGGTTTAGAGTGTGTTTGATACTCATGAAAGGGAAATAAAAAGAGATGAAGGGAAAAAGAGGAAAAAATGGGAGGAAAAATGGATGTTTTTTCTTGTTTGATTTTAAAAAAAAATAGAAAGAAAAGTGAAAAAAAAAAAAAAAAACTTTCCACACTACAATTAAACCAAACAAGTGAAGGGAAAAATCATTTCATTTTCTCTTCTCTCTTCAAGTATAAACACAACCTTAGAGTTGAAACAATTGGGAACTCATCATACTGTAGAGGATATTTGGTTATGAGCATAATCTAATCGGCTAAACGCATTTAGAGCATATTTGCCCATTATGCCTAAAGAGACAGCTGTCTCCCTCAATTTTTTTTTTTTTAAATTTTACTTTTACCTAATTTTATATGAGTTTCTAAGCTTGTCCCTCTAAAAATTTATAGATGAGTTTAATTTGATGCAATGTGAGTGTAAAGGTTTCTTTTTATACAGTCGGGACACTAAATTGAAACCCCTCACTACTTTTCTTATTTTGTTTAACTTTTTTTTATTTATTAAATAACTATTTTTCTTGAAAGCCCTAATGTAAGAAGCATATTTCTTTCCTTTCCAAACTCTTGCCATTTTATTCGTAAAGTCAATTTTCACAACTTCTTCTTCTCACGTTTCTCTCTCTCTCTCTCTCTCTCTCTATTGGTATAACAAAATCTGCAACTAGGGTAACAAACTCCCTCTTCTGACAGGATCAAGCATTACTAAAGAAAACGTTCCTACTTTCTTTATTTGTATTGTAGAAAGTATAGAAAATATACCACATTAAAAATAAAAATTTGTGAATGGATGAATTAGAAAAATATACCAGATTAAAAATAAAAATTTGTGAATAGATGAATTAGCATATATAGTCTTCTACAGATGCTCATATAAATAAAAAATTAATTGATGATGATCAAATAATATTTTTTTGAAGATTCTGGTAATGTAATTCTACAAAACAAAGTTTCAATCTATCTATACTATATGTTATAGCAATAGATTATTAGATGTTTTGAGCTTGAAAGTTTAGATCTATTTTTTTCAAAATTTTGAATTATAAAAATACAAAAATAAAAATGTCATAATATCATTGGTTCTTTAATTAATATGGTAAGCTTTTTTGAATTGTCACCCTATCAATATTGAAACTTGAAAAGCCATTCAAGAAGATATTTAAAATCTAAATATAGGTATGTCATTATAGATTTTTTGTATAGTTAATATGGTTTCTAAATCTAACAATCTATTCAAATTCTTACAAATTATGCTTTTTTCAAAATATTTTAACTTTATTCAAATTGAGTCTTAGGCTAAATTTAAGTATATATACCTGTGAATTTTTAATGAATTAGATATAATCAAACCTTATAATTTGTTTAATAGAAGAGGTTAGTAAGCTTTTGTGGGCCTAATGAGAGCCAAGCCCAAAACAAAGGATAACTAGCCCATGCAGGTCGGCCCAAGATTGTCGACCAAGTAGCCTGGGCCTATGCCGATCCTGGGCCATGTCCCAAGGGGACTGATCCAAGAATTATAGTCCAAGTACTATAAAGACTAATAAGTTCAACAGACACAAGCCTCATTCCTAAATAGGCTAGAATACTGAAAGATAAGTCCAATATATTGTAAACCGCCTCATAAGGGGAGACTCTTATGAGGAGATTGATTACAAGTCCCAGAGGGAATATGGCATTCTAAAAACTATAAATATCTCATGCACTAAAGAGGCAATGTACGTTCACTTGTGTTCTAGTTGAGAGTACTTTATACAATTCATTATGATTAAGCTTGCTAACTTAATCATCAGAATGCCATTGACTTAAAGATGATCAACACATTCTCATTGTCTTCTTCTCTTGCAGATTGTTTGTGTACATCAATTTAGTTTGCGCACTGAAGCAGGCCTTCCTAAAAATCTCACCTACAATTGGAGCCATTTTTAGGAAGGTCTAGCAGTGATGAGTACCAGTTTTCTTAAAGAAGGAGTTGAGCCCACTAGTAGAGAGATTGAAGACAACTGAGATGTTCCCAGTCATGAGGACACTCGCCTGTCAGATAGCTGAGATGGTTTAACATGAACTCCAGGAGGTCGTCCGATAAGATTAAAAATTCGAGTCCCTGATATTGATCGTTAGAGAAGATAAGAGGAATTACAGCAGGCTCCATAATACATCAGAAACATGAACCGCCGAAAGAGTTATCGCAAGAACTTGAACCCCTCGCCCTCCAGTGGGTGTCCGCCTAGTAATTTATCACCCTGAGCAGTCGAGCAAGAACTCCGACAACAGGACAAAAACATAGCTCACCTCAGGTCTCAAATTAAAACTACGAGGGAGGCGATTGTTAGAAGAGATGGATGAGTCTCCGGTAGATCTCCAATTGGCGCAGAAGAAGCAGGACGAATTCAAGAAGCACGAGCCCCCCTGCCACACGTTTGACTGTGAGTCATGCCTCTAGTATTGGACACTACAAGGACAGACAGGAAGATCAGCAGCATTGGAGGAATTAGACTCCACCTGTAAGAGATCCGGTAAGAGCCGATTCAGAACAACAAGACTGATACTAATAGCTGGACGAGCAGCTAGACAATAAGGACAAATGTTGTACTGGATGGGTGTCCTATGACATAGCTAGAAGAGTCCTTAATCAGATCGCGTCCACACCCTTTACAAAGGAAATGGAGGCCCGCTGACCTCTAAGAAAATTTACACCGCCAAAGTTTACACCCTATGATGGGAAGTCAGATCCCGTTAGTCATGTTTGGCACTATAAACAGATGATGACGCTGTGGAGTGGAGACGAGTCCTTAATATGCTTAGTTTTTCCATCAAGTCTTGCAGAGGTAGCTTTATGATGGTTTCAAACTTGCATTAAAAGTTTTTTTCAAGACTTGCATTCTAAACCTTTTCTTTCAAAGTTATTTTCAAAACCACAACCCTAAGATGATTCTAACCATTTCATGGTTATGGTTGTTTTAGGAAAGTGTTATATTCAATATGACCATCAATGTCCAAATTTGAGTTCAAGTTTTAAATTATTTTTCAAGAAATCACAACTCTAAGATGATTTTAGCCATTCCATAATAGGGTTGTTTAAGGAATTTGTTACATTCAAAGAGACCATTAAAGTCCATATTAGGGTTTCAAACCCTAGTTGTTTTCAAAATCACAACTCTAGAATGGTTCTAGTCTTCTCATGATTAAAATCGTTTTAGGAAAATGAGATATTCAAGAGATTTTACAAAATTTATATTCAAATATTTTTAAAATAAGTTTTGCAAATCTACTTCTTAAAAATTATTCTCAACGATTTACTTTCTAAAAACTATGTCTTGAAGTCAAATCTTCCCTAGAGTCCATAATTAGGAAATCCTAGGTTTCTCACATAAAATCATAATTTTCTATTTGCATCAAATCATAGATTTTCAAAACCATTTTTTTTTACATAAAATCATAGATTTCATAATTTAAAAGTCACATAAAATGATAAATTTTCAAACTAAAGCTTTCCAATTTCAAATCAAATCAAATATTGTCCAAATAGGAAACCAAATCAAATATCCTATTTTTGGAAATAAAATCTAATATTTCGTTTTGGAAAATAGAAATCAAATATTTTCTAATGTCAATTTTTCCTAATTTCAAAACCTTCAATTTTCAAAACCTTCCAAAAACAAAACTTTCCTTTTTCAATTGAAATCCAATATTTCCAAATTCAAACGCATTGCATGAACTCTAGGTCTTTGGATTGCTTAAATCCCTAGTTACCTCAAACCTACGTCAAACCTTTTCGAACTCAACTTTCAAATTCAATGTTTCTTAAATCAAATCTTTCCAAATTTTAAATTGAAACCTTTTCAAAATCAAATCTTTCATAAAATAGAAACTTTCCTAAAATAGAACTTTTCTAATTTGGAACTTTCCTAATTAGAAATTGTCCTAAAATCAAACTTTTCAAATGTATGTTTAAACTCTAGGTTATCTAAACCCTAGGATGCTAATGCCCTAGTTGAACCTTAACCCCAAGGTAGGAAACTTCAACTCTTTTTTAAGTCTTAAGTCTAAATCAAAATAGTTTTTAAACCCCAGTTCAAGTCAAGATGATTTCAAAGTTCAATTCAAACTTTTCAAAATAAGTCCGAGTTCTACTTCCAAGTTCAATTTCAA